>APFE030404827.1:0-18234 GCA_000404065.3 Pinus taeda
ATCCTGAGAAGGTGGTGGAGGATTATCATCCTCACTTTCATCATCTGAAGAAGAAATGTTTTCAAACGTAGAAGAGATAGGAAGAGGTGGCACATCCGCCGGACTAGGCTCGCAGGCCGATTTATTTTCATCAAATTTTACATCTCTTCTAATGATAACATTTTTGGACCTAAATGGAATAAGTCTATAACCTTTTACATCTTCAGAATATCCAACAAAAGTACATTTCTCACTCTTAGGTTCTAAAGCTTTATGCTTTTCATCTGGAATATGGGCCCATGCTTCACTTCCAAAAAATACGAAAGTGACTTACATCTGGTTTAATGGAACTCCAAGCTTCTTCTGGAGTGATATTCTTTAGAACCTTAGTAGGAGTGCGATTTATTATATAATTTGCACAATTAATTGCTTCGGCCCAAAAACTAAGACTGAGTCCCTTAGATTGCAGCATACAATTAGCCATTTCCTTTAAGGTGCGATTTTTCCTTTCAGCTACACCATTTTGTTGTGGAGTGTATGGAACAGTATGTTGCATTTGAATTCCATTTTCGGTGCAAAAGTTGATGAATGTTTTTTTAACATATTCTCCACCATTATCAGTTCTTAGCTTAAGAATTGATGTCCAGATTGTTTTTCAACAAAGGCTTTGAAGGCCAAAAATGTGTTAAATACTTCGCTCTTGAGTTTTAAGAAGTATACCCAAGTGCGTCTGGAGAAATCATCAATGAAAGTTAAGAAATACTTGCAGCCAGAGAATGAAGCAACAGGAAGAGGACCACATAAATCACTGTGCACAAGCTGTAAAGGGGCTGAGGCGTGCCAAGAGGCACGTTTTTCAAAACTGTCCCGATGATGTTTTCCGAGTACACATCCGGAACAAACACCATCTCTGCAAGATACCATAGGAAGACCTGTCACCATATTTTCTTTACATAGATGCTGAAGGGAGCGATAGTTTAAGTGACCAAATCGCTCATGCCAAAGTTTGCTCACTTCATCATTATGAGCAACAAATACTGAGGGAAGATTTGATGACCCAAAGTTGTGAAACTTATACAACCTTGTGGAATCATCAGCAATACCAGTAGCTAGAATCTGTTTAGGATCTCTTAGATCCTTGATTACAACATCATGAGGTGAAAATTCAACAATTTTACCTTCACCTGAATGAGTTATCTGATATACAGATAGAAGGTTGCTGGATAAGGTTGGAACACATAATACATCATTAAACTGACCATTGTCTAGATGAACAGTTCCAGTCCCTACAACATTAAGAGATCTATCATCACCAACATATATATTTTTGGTGTTACAATCATGTAAAGAAGAAAACATGGCTTTGTTTTTGGCCATGTGATAAGAGGCTCCAGAATCAATGAGCCACTCATGAGAATGAGAAGAAGAAGATACATTTAATGCATAACCAGACTGAGATGATTGACAACGACATGCAGAAAGTGCCATTCCTGAAGATGAAGTTGAAGTTGAAGTAGAAGAATGCTCCACATGGATGTTATGTTTCTTCATTGCGGCTTCCAAGGCTTCCATCTTCTTAAAGCATTTAGATTCTAAGTGGCCATCTCGATTACAAAAGTTACAATGTCTATCAGTCTTCTTCCATTTGTTTTTATTGGTCTTATCATTTTGCTGAAATGATCTTTCATTTTGAGACTGAGTTTGCTTAGGACCCTTGTTTGGTTTAGGACCATTCTTTTTAGGATATGACTTCTTAGGATTCTTTAAATTTGGTTGCTGCTGGGCGGCTAACGCTTTCTTGGAAGAGTTTCCAAGATTAAGAAGACCAAGGTGTAAGAGTTTTTCTTGTTCTCTTATAAAGAATCACAAAAAGAGTCAAAGGAAAGGGCCTTGTAGTCTTTTCCTTGACAAATGAAAGCTTCCCTTGTAGAATGGAAGGTGGAAACAAATACAGAGTAGGCTGGTCCCAACTTAGTAAGGATGGAATAAATAAGGTTACTATCTTCTTTCTTAACCTTAACACCTTCCAAGAGATATCTAAGGGTCTTGAATTTGGACAAGAAATCTTCAATGCAAGAAAAATTATTAGGATCCAATGTAAGCAACTCATTTTCAAGTTGATGGGCTCTAATTTCATTTTTAATCCCAAAAACTTTAGTGATTTGATCCAATGCTTCATGAGGAGTATCAAGTTCTGCAATATGGAATCTAAGATCAGGAGAAATAGACATCCCTATCAAACCACGTGCTTGATCTTGTCTATTTTCCCATTTATCAACCGTGTCTTCATCTTTTGGTTTCTTCTCTTGGCCCATGGCTATTCTGTAGAGACCTTTACTTCTAAGTAAATCTTCCATGTAGGATGCCCATTGGAAGTAGTTAGTGCTGTCAAGAATGACTTGGCATGGACTTTCCATTTTTTTAAAAAAACTGAAGCTGAAGATGCTGAAAGTAAGTGTTCCAATGGATAGATCTCGAAAAATTAGGCTGTTTTAAAAAAAACGGCTCTGAAAAAAGGCTTCCGGATGAAGAAGTTATGGCTTTTTGAAAAAAAATTGTTGAAGTCGCCGGCAAAGTGCGCGAATGTGCGGGAATGAAAAAAAAACGCCCCACAAAATGGAGATTTGAACCCAAGACCTCTACTCTCTTAAAATAGCTTTGAACCAATTGATCTATACAAAAAATTTGAGAGAGAGAGAGAGAGAGAGAGGGGGGGGCTTTGGGTTGCGTGCTTGTCTTGAGAAACCTCTTTTTCCCTACAAAACACAAAACACAAAACCAAACACGAATATGCAAAGAAAAAACGAACCTTACGGCTCGAAGTTAGCTTTACCCAAAAAACTAAATATTTTTAAAAAAAATTAGCTTTAGCCGAAAAAACTAAATATTTTTCTCAATGTTTCTGATTTTCCGAGATCACACTAAGGTGCAGGGAAAAGAGCATACGCATGAGAAAAAAATCCTTCCTTTCTGTTTCTGATTTGCCCAGATCGCACAGAATCGCAGGGCAAAGAGCATACGCAGAAATGAAGGGTATAGATCCGGTTAAAAAAAAACTAAATAGACCGAAACCGAAATAAGCAGAGAGAAAATAACAGTAAACTGCAAAATAAAGACTGTATACCTCCAGATCTTAAAAATGACGCAGATAGGGCTACCGGAAACCTTTTCGCGTGAAACGAAAGGGGTTCCTCACGGAACAGATGCTCCGAACACAACAGAGCAGTCCTCTCGGCCCGAAAGTAGTCAGAAACAGTAGATCTAGGAAACGACAGCCGTATGCAGTTCTACTGGCTTCAGATTTGGATCACCAACGGACGCGGCTCTCAAATAGCTCTGATACCATGTAGGAATTTACAGGGTAAGTTCCTCAGACAGAACACCAAAAGGACACCGCTCACAAACAGATCACAGATCAATACACCAGTATTTTGACGTGGTTAAACCCTCAGAGAGGGAAACAGTCCACGGCCTGCGCCAACGTGGCTACTACAGGCAATTTATTAATAAAAGAATGAAAATTTACATAAGCTTCTCTCATGCACGGTTAACCTACAAATGACCCTCCATGCGCTTTAAATAGAATTCATGGACCAATCGGGTATCAAGCCACGGATCAAGTGTCGGTAATACCGAGGAGAGAATGAACCGTCGGATCACTACATATCGTGACCGTCGGATTGTAAGTTACAAAATGTACAACGGTAAAGAAACACACTTTACCTAACTATATACCTAACTCTATAGTAGACCAAGTTGAACTTAACTATTTCCTATGTGTCGGAATATCCTAACACTCTAGAGTTGCACCTAAACCTTAAATTGAGGGGTAAAGTACTCTCGTGAAGATGAGCATCCTCCCAAAAAATGAATACAGAGTAGGTTCGTCTATGTTAGGTACTAGGGAAACCTAACCCAGTCACCTTGTGTTAGTCCCTAAAAGTATGGACACTAAGGATACCTCAGATCATAGACACTACCGAGGGGGTTGGGGAACATAGTCGTAGATAGTACACTGTCTGGGCAAGATACTTGAGGCCCCGACTCAGCTCCGATATCCCCGAAGGGATCCACAATACATAGAATACCCAAAGGAGATGCAAGTAAAGGTGGTCTACCTTCACTTACAGTCCGATGTTGTCTTGTATTTAGCTCTGATTTTACTAGAGTGGTCCCGGTAGTATGAGTGCAAAAGGATTTCTCTTTTTAATGACACTAGTTTTGGTGTATGATCTTGGGCAGTTTACTCACACTGCCTAACCCAAGATCCTAGCCTAAACTAATGTATGTTTATTCTAGAAAGAGTTGTATTGAGTTTAGGTATATTTTAAGTGTACTTTGTTAGAGTCTTCGGTAGGGGTGTTGATGTATGATATTTTATGGGACTTTGACTCAAATCATGCAAAAGACAATGCTTGTAAATTTCAATTTCTATGAATAAGTTGTTTTTATAAAGGAAGAGTCATTCATACATCAATATTCATTCCATGCACCCTATTCATTACAACACTAGCATAACCAACAGAAATTTTTAGTGCTCTCTAACAACTACTGAAACCAAATAATCTAGAACTTAACTAGCTAAGTAGAAAAACAAATAAAAAAAATTTATTTTTTCTTTTATGAAAACAAAAACTTTTAAGAAGAAAAGTTATTTTCTTAAAAAAAAATTCTTTCAAGACACAGATCAGTCAAGAAAAACACAGCTACAGATCCCTTATCAGTCCAGAAGAAAGTTTCCCAACCCTTTGAGGTCACAAACATAGCTATATATCAAAAAATCGGCGACTAACACTCTGTGCTAGAGGCCATAGAGAGTTACTAGAGCTACTAACGCTCTATTTGTGCAGCCACAGAGATTTATAAAGCTCTGTTTACATTTCTAACCTGCGTTAGTGAGGAAAAACACTTTAAAAAAGGGTTGTGGGGATCAGATCCAAGGTTGAGCAATGAAAGAAGAGTGCTGCAAGGTCCTAATTGGTCAGAAAAGGAATGAAGAAGTATAGGAAGGCCTAGAAGGAGGAGGAAAATAGGAACTTTTTGGGTAAATCGGGAACTAGAGTTTAGTCCCCAGCAGAGTCGCCAATTCATTTATAGAATTAAATGCATGGTGTATGGAGAATGAAGGA
Source organism: Pinus taeda (assembly GCA_000404065.3). Lineage (NCBI taxonomy): Eukaryota > Viridiplantae > Streptophyta > Pinopsida > Pinales > Pinaceae > Pinus > Pinus taeda. The sequence continues at coordinate 5,109 of APFE030404827.1, forward strand.
ACCCTTAAGGGTCTTCCCGGGACCCTTGGCAGACTGTAAGATTATATGCAGCTGTCACAAGCTACATGCATGTCCATATTCAATAACTAACTATCAAAGCAAAATAGATTCATTACCTCGAGTCTCCGTGTAGATTTGCTGGGGAGTGCAATGCAACTAGGAGGAAGTCCCCTAAGCCGACACCAGATGAATTCCTACACATAGAAGAGACAAGCATAATCACAGCATAAAACTTTGACAATTAATGTATGAATATACAAAAGACATCTAGTTGCACATAACTAAGCTACTCATGCTAAAAGACATTGAATAAACATATAAATGAATTATAGTACCAACACCACAGAGTAGACAGTACAACTATAGTTCTCTATTAATGTCAAAAGAGTGATTACCACCATCGATTGCGTCAACCTTCCCTTACCCCTCCAACTCCTCTCTCTCTCTCTCTCCCTTCTTACCAACTTCTTATGTTTAAGTCTGAGACTTTGCTCAACAGTCAAGTAAGCTATACTTTCAAATGATCTAACCCCTTTCACAATAGCCCTAGCTATGCTATGTAGCACTCGAGGTTAGGGTTTCCAAGTTTATCCATGAGTTTCCTTCGGTAAAAGAAATGATGTTACCATTCTTTTAAGCTCTTTCCCATTTGCCTTCTTCATTAGGATTAGAAATCCCGAAAATAGGTCAAACTTTGATGTTTCCTTGCTTTTCTGAGTTGATTTAGCAGACAATGTAGGGATATTTCTTAGTCAATTTGCCCCTTTGACCCTTAAATCCTCATTAGGGTTCACTAATGCTATCCCGAGGTAATAAGTAGAGTTACTTGGGTCACTAACGCTCCCTTAGGCTTGCAAATAAGCTTTATAAAGCAGGTTGTTAGTGTATAGGCAGTGTTAGCTTGGAAACAAGGCTTGTGAACTTGGTCATTGTTTCAGTCATCATGTATTTCCCCTATGAGCTGATGAGGAGGTCATTTTATTGTATAACAACACTGTGGTAGATTTCATCTACGTATGTATACTTAGCAAAAGTTGGTTTCACTGTAAAAATGTGTTTTACCTCATTCTACACATGGAAGTCACTTGACATGGTCTCCAGAAAAGCCTGTGTTGTCATACTCCCTTTGATTCCACTGAACTTAATGCTTCTTTTGGCTACCTCTTTCATCTTTTGGATATAGTCCTCCTGCATGATCAGCTTTTCATTGATGACATAGATACTGGGCGGTCCCTTCTGCATTAAGGTTTCAATCCTATTTGTAAATCTGTTCACCTACAACTCCAAGGTTTCACACCTTTCCTCCAACTGGTTAATAAGATTTTTCTTAGTCAAGACTTTCTTGACCTCGAGAATGGTGGCAGTTTTGTCACTGACTCCCACTTCCTCTAGCTCATATCTAGACTTTGAGTTTAACAGCTCAATAATATTGGTAGCTTCAGTTGGAATTTCTCTCAGATTTTCCCTTCCTTGCACAATGGTCTTAGTGGCCTTCTCTATTAACTCTTTCTACTCAAATATAATTTTAATAGAAGGCCAAATCTCATTCATTGAGTCAAGTATGTTCATCTAAATTGTTTCCTTGGCTTGGGCCAAGTTCTGGCCAATAGATGTATCTCTCTCTACCTTGCGTAGATTTTCCAAAAGTCTCTGAGATTTGTCCAATTCAGCAGTCTGAGTAGCTTCATCTTTGGTCTTCTTGACTTCCAAAGCTTTAAGTTGCTCTTGCAAGGTCTCAATTTCCTTTGACTGCAATGAATGTTTTGCAGTGTCTGTGCCACGTGTTTAGCATTGGGTGTCTGAATTGAAGTGGTAGGGGCAGTAATTGTTCCTGTTGATGGCAATTGAGAAAGAGGTACAATATCCAAGGGAACAATAGCCATTTTCAACTTATATTCATTCTCCTTTATCGGCTTTTCCAACTCTGCTTTCATCTGCCTAATCTATATGTTTTGATCAATAATTAGTTTCATCATGTCTACTTTCTGAGCTTCACCTTCTGCAATGTCCTTGGTCATTGGATCTTCTGTAGCTGGTAGCTTGAGTTGTTTCCTCAATGCTACAATGTCCAAGTTCTTATTCTTAATGATAACATCCTTAGGGTCATATCCTATCTTAATCACCAAGTCCTCCAAAGACTTGATCCTATGGTATTTGGCCAAGGAGGAGACCTTCTCCATCTTCAACTGTGACTGCACATTTGAAAAAGAGACCTGCAATTTGGATAAATACATGGCAGTGTTAGTGAGAGTGGAGGATATCAACTCACCAGTTCATTTTTTCATCTCCATTTGATCAATGGGATGTATGTCCTTTGTGATGAACTCAAAGGTGGTGTTCTTGCAGTCAACTACTGGTTTGGGTTGTGAAGTCTGGGCCTCAAGGAAGGCCATCTGCATTTGGCAATGTTCAGTATCATATACTAACAGAAGTCTACATTGTGAACTGGAAGTTTGCTTCCAAAATTGGTTGTAGGTGTTGTTCTTCAAGATTTCATTTTTGAGCTTTATTTCTTTGTACCTATCAAACATTGTTTTCTCTTTTTCTGTCTAGACAGTGTGTATTTCTAGCTCGGTCTCCTTATGACCCTATGAAGGTGAAGGTTTAGAAGGATATGTAGTGAACTTCATGGTCATTGGTGGAGAATTGGTGATGATGATAGCTTTCCATTCTTCCATTTCTTTGTCTACTCCCGGTTTGTGAGTCACCTTGGGCTTCTTTCTATAACTGATTCTAAATTCTCTAGCTTCACTCCCTATTGTAGATGATGACCCTTCTTCCCTATTGATTTTGGGTAGCATCGGATGTTATCTAGCCACAAAATTTGGTGGAGAGGCTAGGGCACATGAGATCTCCAATACCCAGAAAGGGTTTGGGCAGATTCTAAATAGTGCAGGAGATATTAAAATAATTAATATTTTTAGTGGAATCCCTAAGTCTAAACATAGGGAAAATAAAATATTAATGTGTATTAATATGAAACTGTGCTAGAATGGTCCAAAATACATGGATCAAGCCATCTAATCTTAGCCGTTGATTAGGGACTTAATCTCGGTCATTGATATGTCAACGAGAAAAGTATAAGAGGGGGCTTGAGGGTCACTTGGAGAACACACCAGAGTGATCAATAATTTTATTCTCTAGAGCGGGGTTTGCTAAGATAGATATAATTAGTGATCGGGAGTTGCAGCTGAGGGGCATTGAGTATAGAGAGACAGAGAGGTAGAGATAGTGCTAGAAGAGTAGCGTAGTAGCCAGGCAGAATGATTTAGAGCCAACCAAGGCTCACGCAGGGCAACACAGAGGCAGTTGGGAGCTGCACAAAGCCTCAGTGAGGCCAGCGATGCTACACAAAGGGTCATAGGGCTAATGCGAGGCCTCCTAAGGCTGACACAGACCTACCCAGGGTGACGCAGGGCCAACATTGGGCAGAGAGGGGCTGGCGCAGTCTAGAGAGAGGCTGATGCTAGGGTTTCTGGGGAAGATTGGTGCTAAGTAGCTGCCAGAAGGATTATCCAGTGTTTCAACTAGGAGATTTGTTAGAAATTGAGAGGTATTACTACCAATGAAATTCTCTATTAGGTAGGCTAGTTTTGGCACCCAAATTGTACTCAGGTATTGCTTAATAAGAAAAGCCTCAGATGGCTACACTAGTTTTCCCACATTGGGTTTTTCCAGGGACATTGGTCCAAAAATAATGGTGTCATATGTTGTGATTTTTATTTTTCCTTTAGTTGTTGATTTGTAATATGTTGAGCATGCACTAGTGTTTATTTTTAGTATTTACATTGTAAATAACTTATTAAGTAAAATAACAAGTAGGTAGGAATAAATCAGATAAAGTGCATGGAGAGTTTTTAACTAAGTAAACTTGGAAACTTCAAAATGGTATTAGAGTGTGACTACATATCACAGGAGGACTAAGGACATCAGATGAGCGGAGCAATAGCAACAAAAAACAACTATCCTGAAGTGACAAAAGTTGTTTCTAGCAAAGCAACAGCGAGGAAGGGTGATGCAGTGCATGCATCATCAAGGGTGAGCCGGGAAGAGTCAGCGCAGAGGCTAAGGAAGGAAAAGGGAGCCTCACACGGAGCCACACAATAATTGGGAGGGTTGACACTGTTGGCTGAGGAGGCCAGTTTGTTGGTGTCAGGATTGCACAGAGCCTAGGAGCTCTCACCTTCAAGTTTCTAGGGTTTAGAATGCTGCGAGAATATTGCAGGGTGAAGCTGGTGAGGTATTGTAGTCATAACAGTACCTGATAGAGCAAGGGCAATAGGAGTTGCTACCGAGGGTTTCTAGCCGAGGAACCCGAATCAATGCTGCAATTGCATTAGACGATTAGAGTAGGGGGTATCTCGACAGTAATAGAACGATTTCCAGGAGGGAAATCAGGACTCCATATGAGAACTTCTAGATGGCAAGTAGAGACTTAGAGGGGTCAAAGAGAGAACTTCCAAGAGGAAAGTAGAGGAGAATTATGGCACTACACAGAGTAAGAGACCAAGATAGACTAGACGGAGTGTTGAACTTCACAGTCTGGAAGGCCAGAATCTTATTCGTACTTGACATAAATCATGTTAAGAACTTCGCCTTAAAGGTAATAGTTATCCCAAATCAATCTCAGTGATAACGACAAGTATGAGGAGGCAATGGCGAGGCCCAAGAACATCATCCTTGACAGGGTCAAGGATCATGTAGTACCACACATAGCCAAGAAGGAAATGGAATTTGAGATGTGGGAGGCTCTCAAAAAATTGTACCATCATACTTATGTACAGAAAAGAATGCTACTTGAGAATCAGTTGAGATCGTATCAGATGAATAAGGGAGAGTCAATTGACACCTTCCTCAGAGGACTGAATGAGATCTAAGATCAGTTGACTATTGTAGAATCAACACTGGATCAAGAGTTGATGGTGAGGACAACCCTAAATGTTGTCTCAGAAGACTAGGAGGTATTTTTCTAGAGTATACTGGGCAAAGGGACTCTCTCACCTTGGGACGAGATGTGGGTAGCTCTTCACGAGGAAGAGATCAAATGACAGTAGAAGATGGGTAGAAACAACAAGGGGATCAAAGTCAAGAAGGAGGAGGAAGATGTTGCCCTAGCATCTGAGGGAAAGCAGGAAAAGTGGAAGAAGAAAGATCTCTCCAAGATGAAGTGCTTCCACTGTGAGGATTTGGGTCATTATGTGACCTAGTTTCCAAAAGAAGAGTAAGGAAGAGTCTTCCAAGACTAAGGCAATGCTAGCATGGACAGAGAAGGAATTTTTGACAGAGGATGACTATGCCATGAGTGCACATGCGCCACTTGAGCAGAAGTGGGGAGACATCGAGCTGTATTCAGGTGGACACAAGTAATGAGGGGCAAGATCCTCAAGGTACCCAACCTATTGGATTATACCTTGTTACGGGAGCCCTTAAGAGGAGTAGCAGGACTGGCTGATGTGAGTAGAGATAGATGCATATGGAGCGGCAAAGAGAGCTACAATGCAGGTGTCCTGAGACAGTGTGAGGTTGGCAAGCTGAAGCAATGTGAGAGGTACAGGAGTGTTGCACCAATGTAGGATGGCATAGAGAGGTGTGTAACCATGCAATATGTAGGGATTTGTTGCAGCAACGCAAAGGTCAGAGAGGGAGCACTTGTCAGCGGCAGAGGGAGCTTCAGCATAAGTGGGTGTCTCTAGACCAATAGGGAGGTCATATTGGAGATCAGTTACTTACTTCTTAGTAACTGAGTATCAGTGTAGTAGTGGACAACACAATGCAGCATGATGAGAGGAGGTACAGTGCAGTTGTAGTGCTACGAGAAAGGACCAGAAACAACACAGATGTAGAGGGAGTTGTCATATAGATGCAACGATGGCAGTGGAAGAACCATGGGCAGTAATACAGGATGTAGTAGTGTAGAGGATGTTGGGCAAGAAGGCCTAACATCAGCACAGGTACTGATGTCAAATGATCAGAGTAATACTCAATGAGGAGTATTATTAGAGCACAGTCCTCGCTAAGAGGGAGTGTTTATTTTGGGTAGCATCAGATGTGCTTTATATGCAAAATTTGGTGGACAAGTTGGGGAGCATGAGCTCTCCAATACCCAAAAGGAGTTTGGGCATATTCTAAAAAGTTCAGGAGATATTAAAATAATCAATATTTTTAATGGAGTCCCTAAGTCTAAACTTAGGGAAAATAAAATATAATGTGTATTAATATGAGACTGTGTTAGAATGGTCCAAAAGACATGGATCAAGCCAGATCTAATCTTAGTCATTGATTAGGGACTTAATCTCGACCGTTGATATGTCAACGAGAAAAGTATAAGAGGGGGCTTGAGGCTAACGTGGAGTACACACCTGAGTGATCAATCATTCTATTCTCTAGAGAGAGGTTTGCTAAGAGAGATAGAATTAGTGATCGGGAGTTGTAGCTGAGGGGATTTGAGTACAAAGAGGTAAAGAGGCAGAGATAGTGCCAGGAGAGCAATGCAGTAGCTAGGGAGAGTAACATAGAGCCAGCCAGGGCTCACGTGGAGGTAGCTAGGAGTTGCGTAAAACCTTAGAGAGACCAGCGTTGCTGATGTAGAGGGCCATAGGGTTGACATGGAGCCTTCTAAAGCTAACATAGATCCATCCAGGGTGACGCAGGGCCAGCACTAGGCAGAGAGGGGCTAACGCAGTCCAGAGAGAGGCTAACGTTGGGGTTTATGGGGTAGATTTGTGCTGATTAGCTGCCAAAAGGATTATCTGGGGTTTCAACTAGGAGATTTGTCAGAAACTGAGAGGTATTACTACCAAGGAAATTCTCTATTGAGTAGGCTAGTTTTGGCACCCAGATTGTACTCAGACATTGATTAATAAGAAAACCCTCAGGTAGTTGCACCGGTTTTCCCACATTGGGTTTTTCAGTGGAATTGTTCCAAAAATAATGGTTTCATATGGTTTGATTATTTATGTTTCCTTTAGTTTTTGATCTGTAATATGTTGAGTATGCACTAGTGTTAATTTTTAGTATTTACATTGTAAATAACTTGTTATGTAAAATAACAAGTAGGTAGGAATAAATCAGATAAAGTGCATGGAGGGTTTCTAATTAAGTAAACTTAGAAACTTCAACACTCCCTCTACCCTTTTCTAGATTTTTCCTAAGGAACAGGAGTCTACAAACTAGAAGTGGACACAATTTTCTCTTTAGCTTCTTGTAGGGTATTTCCTATCCATTCCAACTAATTGGCATATTGTTCTATGTCTGGTCTAGAGGTGTGGATATAGGGAGTGTTCTTATTGTCCACTCTAAGTTTTGAGATGATGCCATAGGGTTCATAAGACCATGTGAAGCTTAAGTTGAATTTCATCTCCTTCAATATCTGATCTACCTCCTCACCTGTTGTCCTAGTGTTGCATACAAATGGACCCACCTGTGTTTTAATTCTAAATTGTACCTTCTTCTTTGCCACTACAAAGTGGATCTCATCTGAGTTCAAAATCTATCTAACGTATTCTAGTGTAAATATCCTCATTGGGAGGTACTTGGGGAGCTTGTAGGGGGCCAATTCACATCCGTAGACTCTAATCTCTATGTAGTTTTGGTAGAGGTACCAATCTATGGTCTTTGCTTGGTCTGATAGATGTAGAATTCTTTTGATCTCTTCACTAATTTTGGATTGCACTGCACTATAGAGGATGTTCATTACTGGATGAAAAAAGTCTTCTATAAATTGTTTATAGGTGAATTCTTATTGTTCCTTCATGACCAATGAGGTCCAAAATGTCACTGGTTGTTGATCCCCTGCATCATTCAATTTCTGCAATGCAAAAGTGAACTTCCTTGCTTGATAGTAGATGAACATGTAAATTAAAATAGAGGTGTAACTAAACATCTGCTCTGTGGGAAACTTGATGAACTACTCATGGATATTTTCAACCAAGAATTGACTGAAATTGAAAATAGTAGAGGGCTTGATGTTTCTGGAAAATGTGGAAAGGAATCCTAAAATAGGCTCATCCACCCATTAATCAGAATGGTAGCCTAGAATGTGAGAGAGGATAGAAATAATATGCTTGGCTTGATCAGGGAAAATGGAAGAAGGATAAGTAGGATTCTTCTTGGGCAATTGGGCATTCTCGAGCAAGAAAATCTCAAAAATCCTAGCTCTAGTGGAAAAATCCATCATTTGATAAAGCTGGGTGAGGGCTTCTAGGGAGAAAGGGGCAAAATTTTTCACATAATGGGCCAACATAATTTGATCAATAGATTTGGTTGTGATGGTGAAAAGGATATCACCTATAGGTGCAATTATGGTTCTTTGGGTAGGGACATAGCAATCTTGGCATCTTCTAGTGAATTCTAGGGCTTGAAATGTCATGGGAAAGATATAGTGGGGGATTTTTTAATCCCAAAGTCCTATCTCATCATTTTTATTAGTGTGTATCCTCTAACCAGTAGTAGAACTCGAAGAAATCACAGTCACAAAGTGTCTCAGTTATCCAGTAATCCCTGTCTGTCGATGGTGTGTTATCTAGGTCTATAAAAGGTGGAATTAAGAGGTTGATGGCCTAGTCCTTAATCTTAGCTTTAGGAGACATGGCTATAGTAGTTTATGAACAAAATGAATAGAAAAAGGAGGCTTACCTAGCTTAGAAAAGATAATCTATAAGGAGAAAAAGAACAGGGAGGTCAGCAACTGTCAGGATGCTGGTGATGAAGAAGATCTGGCTGAGGTCGTTGTAAGAAATAATGAATAGCAGAAGCAATGAGGAGTAAATATTGAGCACGATGGGCTTGGGATTTATTTAAACACAGAGGTAGAGTCTCGTTGGAAATGGAGTGAGGTCATTACTGAATGGTTACCCAAGAGAATTAAATGAGAAACGGGTATTAAACAGGAAGGCATTTAATTGGAGCAATGATCCAAACATGTGGTAGGCAGAGAGTGGTGGAGGAGGAGTGGTGGGGGCGTGGAAGGAAGGATACAAGATAGGAAATTTCTGAAGGGGGTGATGGGCAATAAGTGGTATCGGGAGGGGGTACGAAATCACTATGACACACCACGTAGGGAGTAGGGCCCGACAGAAGAAACCACCTTCTAGGAGGCACACCCCCCCCCCCCCCCCCCGGCGACATTTAAGGGAGAATGAGAAGTAGGGGACAAAAAAGGATAATGGTTGCAGATGGAGCAGGGGACTAGATCCCAAGGCGTTGAATGCAACAGAGGTTTAATCACAAATGACAAAAGTATTCGTCCACTGGTGCCTACATGATTGTATTTTCAAAATTAGGATAAGGGGGAAATATATGATGTGAAGCACTTTATCCTTGCACATACAATTATCCTTTGAACTTAGGATAAGGGGTAAATAACAAAATATTTTGAAATACATAGTGCATAGTATGCGCTTTTCCCCTCTTTTCCCTATCTTCAAACTTAGGATAAAACTTTATGCATGCTGATATTTAAGAAAACCACCTAATCTACCTACCCTTGGCTAGACTAACATTTTTTATTTTAATCTCTAGGGTGCACTTAGACTAGAAAACCCATTTTCATTTTCTTTTATGCAAAAAGAAAAAAACTATTGACCCAGATTAAATTGTTCTGTCAAAGTAATTTTCTACCTAACTAATGATTTATCCAGATTAAATTGTTGGATAAACCTTTATTCTATAGGTTTTAACCTCGTACAGAAATTACTTGCATACAAATTCTAAAACACAGAAAATAAACAATGTGAGAGCATAACACATAAAACACATATACACAAAGATTTTCCCATCAATCCCAAAACTGGGACTACCAGCTTGATTTTTTCTTTATGTTCCTTTTAATGTTACAATACATATTTATACATGCCGAAGCATCTAATACCATGGACCAAAAACCATCGCATCCAAAACCATGGACAGAAAACCATCGAATCCAAAACCATGTGCGAAAAACATGCACAAAACCATAGGTAGATCTGCCAAACCTAATATAGGGTCCAAAACCAAAATTTTCCAGGGCACTGCCCCGAACCCCATAGAGTGGGGTTACCTGCACCCCTCAAACCCCCTGCGACTCCCCCCACTATGCAATCGGCGCAACAAAGTGGGGGGGTTAGGGGGGAGGGGGGCTCCGTCCCCCTTCTAACCCCCTGGTTAACTACATGGGTTAGTCATGGAAAGAATATAACACAACCCAACATTCTCCCACTTGTTGTTTTCTTTCCATAGAGGGCCACAAGAGAGCTTAGTCATTTATCCAGCCTTGCAATGCCCATTTTTTCTCTACCCCAAGAGAACTTCTCAAAGCTTACAGATTTTTTCAATGCATCGACAATATTCTTCAAAGTGTCCACCTTTACCAGCAACACCTTTTTGTCTTCTATTATATCCCTCACAAAGTGATACTGAACATCAATGTTCTTTGTCTTTGAATGATATGCAGGGTTCTTTGCCAAGAAAATTGCACCTTGGTTGTCACAGTCTATCCTTATAGCTCCCTGTACTAACCCCATACTTGAACACAATTTCTGCAGCCAAACTGCTTCCTTGCTTGCATGAGTGTCTACCATGTATTCTACCTCTGCCTCTGTTGTTGATAGTGCCACTACAGATTGTTTCTTACTCATCCAACTAACTACACCTCCAAATAGGTTAAACACATACCCACTTATATATCTTATCTGATCTAGATCTCCAGCCCAATCTTCATCAACAAAGCCACAAATATCCAACACTCTGTCCAATCCTAGTCTTCCTTGGTCTCACAAACCATAATCACTAGTGCCATGAAAATACCTGAAAACCCACTTCATTATTATCTATTGATCCTTCCCTGGTTTTGGCATAAACCTGCTCAATACTCCCACTGCATGTGCAATGTCTGGTCTAGTATAAACCATCGCATACATTAGGCTACTAACTGCGCTTGCATATGGAACACGGGACATGTCCTCTTCCTCTTCTTGTGTCTCGAGACACTGTTCAACATATAACTTTACACCTACAAGAATATGAACCTTGACCATTTTACTATCCTACATATTAAACCTCTACAATATTGTCTCGACATACTTCCTTTAGTTTAACCAGAGCTTCCTCCTTGTCCAATATCAATTTCCATGCCCAAAATATAGTTTGCAGCACCAAGATCTTTCATGTTGAATTTGGAGGACAAATGGGTCTTCAAATCCTGGCTAATTTCTTTGTCATTTCCAACCAGAAACATATCATAGACATACAAGACCAGATAAATAACACAGTCACCAATTAATTTAAAATAGACACAGTGATCTGCTTTCTTCTGGTGAAGCCAAGTCCCTGTATAAATGTATCAAATTTTTGATACGACATCCTTGGTCACTGTTTTAACCCATACAAAGACTTCTTTAACTTGCATACCAGTTCTTTCTGTTGACACCTAATCCTCAGTGATTGGGGGAATTGAATGTGAACAGTCATCAAGAAGATGAACTGAACAATCACATTCATGTTTATAATAGATAGCTGGCTAAATGAATAAACGAATCAGTTTTCTGGAGTTACTCCTGGCCTGACATGGTGTCAGAGCACAGGTCCCGGGTTCTTTTTCTAACCTTGTTTTGTAACTCCTCTGTCCACTGCCTGTCTTCTGCTCCTTTGTCCAACACCTGAAGGAAACGCCTGCCTGAAGGTAACACTACCTGAAGATGCATACCAAACGTCTAAGAGACAGAAACGCTGCCTGAAGCTGCATACCAAACATATGAGAGAGTGAAACGTGTGCCTGAAGGTAACGTTGTTGTATTGAGAGGATATTAAAAAAAAAATGCTGGTTGATATATGTATGGAGCTGATTGAAACGATGTGCTGGTATTAAAAACACTGATATGTATCTAAAGAAAAACATTGTTTGATATATGTATGGAGCTGATTGAAACGATGTGCTGGTATTAAAAACACTGATATGTATTTAAAAAAAAATGTTGTTTGTTATATGCATATGACTGTTGGTTCCTATGCGTTGAATGGAGTTAAATGCGCAGTTTGTTTGTTTGAAGAAACGTTGTCCTGTGGGTTTATATGCATATGACTGCTGGTTCCAACGTTAAATGCTGCCTGATATCGAATTCTAAATGCTGCCTGATACAAGCTGTTCCAACGATAAATGCTACCTGATATCGAATTTTAAATGCTGCCTGATACAAGTTGTTCCAATGAATGCTGGTGAATGTATTCCATCTGCGGATTTGTGATAAGAGTCACAGAACTCCGATTTATCAACGCAAGTGGTGGAGTCCAAGTGTAATTCAGGTTTGCTGGAGCGTGTGCATTGTAGTTCACGTTAAAGTGAATATTTCATTCACCCATATTCTCCCCATAATGTCAAGGTGAAAATTTTGATTTTATTTTCAAAGCCATCCAATTCCTAAAGTCAAAGCCTCGTTGGTTTAAGTGAATTCGTACCCCTTATTTTGAGTTTGTTAATTATAAGGAATATAAGGGAAGTGTGGTGGTATATAAATTATTATGGTTATTGAGGAGTTTTGGGAAGTTAGTGTTGTAAATATATATATATATATAATATATATATATATAATAATATATATATATATATATATAATATATATATATTATAATATATATAATATATATATATATTATATATATATATATATATATATATATTGAATGGTTTTTGTTTAAAGAAGAAAAAGGGGAGGTGTTATGAAGGATATTTTACAGAGACATTGGAAGAAAATATAGTACATAAAGACTTTGAAATCTTTTTACCCCTTTGAGAACAATTTGACTGTATAGCAGCAGAAGTTTTTTTCTCTTCATAAGAGCAAATTTTTTGCCATCAAAAGTATTATTCTATCAGCAAAAGTTTTTTTATCAGCAGAAGTAACTTTTTACAGAATGCATTCAATCATCTCTATGATAGGAATAGTTCTCACTGGCAAGGAGAAATATCCTGACTGGTCCCGGATGGTACAACACACCCTCATCTTCAATGAGTTGTGGAAAGGAGTGTGTGTCGGAGAAGGAGACAATGACCCAGAAAAGCCTACATCAGACGAAGAGCTCGCCATCTGGGAAAACAAGAACAGCAAAGCGTATGCATTAATCGCAGCATCTGTAAATAAGGAGGTGAGTCGCC
>APFE030404827.1:21007-47892 GCA_000404065.3 Pinus taeda
ATCAACCATGGCCTCTTTCCAGAGTTTTCCATCCTCTGAATCTACTACTTCCTTCACAGTTCTGGGATCATCATCAATAATAGATAAAGAAAAATTTGAATAGAAAGCAGATGGATTGTACCTTTCTGGATACCTTCTTTCTCAAACTGATCTTCTCACACCCGAAGTTTGTGGCTCTTCATCTTCTGATTCCTCCTCTACTGTAGAGTTTGATTCTTCTTCATTTAGCTCAAACTCTATCTTCTCAAGTTCCTTTGGTTGGACTTCATGTTTAATAACATCTTTTACCTCTTTGAACAGCACATCTTGGTTGTACACAACCTTCCTTTTTACTGGGTTCCAAATCTTATAACCCTTTAAACCATCCTTATACCCAACAAAGATGCACTTTTCAGATTTACTATCCAACTTGGTTCATTTCTCCTTTGGAACATGTACATATGCCTCACATCCAAATACCATCAAATGTGAAAGAGAGGGTTTCTTAGCAGTCCATACCTCTTGTGGAGTATTATCCTCCAACGCGAATGAAGGTGATCTGCTGACCAGGTAACATGTTGTCTCCACTACCTCCACCCATAATTCTTGTCCTAACTCGGCACCACTGAGCATGCTTCTTGCCCTTTCCATCAATGTCTTGTTCATTCTTTCTGCAACTCCATTTTTCTCAAGTGTGTATGGAGTAGTCTTCTACGGCGCTATACCACACTTCTTACAAAATTATTCAAATTCCTTACTACAAAACTCTCCACTATTATCTGTCCTCAACACCTTTATCTTCTTCTCCGTCTAGTTTTCCACTAGAGCCTTAAATTATTTAAACTTGTCAAAGACTTTAGATTTCTTCTTAAGGAAATATATCCATGTATTCCTTGAGAAGTCATCTATAAAGGATACATAGTGCATAAACCTACTGAGTGATGGAACCTTCACTGGTCCAAACACATGACTGTGCACAAGCTCTAACATCTGTTTCACCCTCTTACCACCAGAGGCGAAACTCACCTGATTTTGCTTCCCCTATACACAATTTTCACAGAAATCAAAATCTAGAGAGCTATTACTCATACCTTCTACTATACCTTTACCATTAAGTATTTGAAGGCCCTTCTCTCCAATATGTCCAAGCCTTTGATGCCACAACATGGTCTTCTCTCCAGAGACCACTAGACTTTTTGCTCCACTTCTAGGAACCACAAAACTATTGCACTCATCAACAATATTGATACCTTGCAGCTTGTACAGAGTTCCAATTCGAACTCCCCGGATCAATACCAGTGCCCCCATGAACCATCTTGCAGGTATCCTTCTCGAACACTGCTTTTACACCTGCATCATACACCTTTCTTACAGAAATCAGATTTTTGGCTAATGCAAGAATATGCAAAACACTTTGAAGTGTCCTAACCCTTCCACCTTGCAACTTCAACTTTACTTTCCTACAACCAACAATTCTAGCCTTCCTGTCATCCCCCAAGAAGCACCACCATCATATTTCTCATACTTACATAACCACTCTCTATGGGGAGTGAAATGAAAGAATGCACCTGAGTCAATCAACCATGCCTCGTGATCTACATGTGTGCTTAAAGAAGCCAAGTACACATCTCCACCTTCATCTGAGGTGGTTTTCTCCTTTGTAGAAGGAGCATCATCAGATCCCTTTCCTTTATCAGGAGCTTTAGATTTACAGTCCCTTTTGTAGTGCCCTTCCTTTCCGTATTTCCAGCACACCACCTTTACAGCTTTTCTTGGAGATTTAGATCTCCCTCTAGATTTAGACCTCCCACTTGATGACTTTTTTTGTTTCTATTTTGGGATCGTCCTAATACAAACAAGGCATCACCATTCTAGCTCTCCATATTTTTCTGTCTCATTTCCTATGTTAGCAAGGATAAGACTATTTCATCAAACTACAAGGCAGTTGCATTGCTACCTATTGCAATAACCAGATTATCCCACGAATCTGGTAGAGAACACAACAAACTGATGCACTTATCTTCATCTAAAATTTTAATATCAATAGATGATAACTGACTTGCCAAAGTATTAAATGCATTCAGATGCTCTATCATCGAGTCTCCATATTTCATCCTCAAGATATATAGCCTTTTCCGTAGGAACAGTTTATTCACCAAAGACTTAGATTGGTATAAAGTCCCTAACTTGTCCCACAAAGCCTTTGTCGTAGCTTCCCTTGATACATGCAGGAATATTGAATCTGAGACACACAATCGTATTGTGCTCTTTGCCTTTTGATCCAACTTCTTCCATTCTTCATCAGACGCTCCTATTGGTTTAGTACCTGGATCTACTGTGATCCACTCATCTTTATCCACCGACAAATCCTCCATCTTGAGTTTCCATAACTCAAAACTCTAACCATTAAATTTCTCAATCTTTATCTTTCCACTGCTTTCCATCTTCTTTCAACACTAGAATCAATCCTGCAGATCTCCCAATGAACAGGGTCTATCACAGGCCTGAGTGAAACTCCTCAATAGCAAAGGCGTCCCCTTGAAGCCAAAATAACTCTGATACCAAACGTAGGTTTTAATCCCGTACATAAATTACCAGCTTATGAATTCTAAAACACAGAAAATAAACAATGCAACAGCATAACACATAAAACACATATACACATATATTTTCCCCTGGATCCCAAAACCAGGACTACTAGCTTGATTTTTTCATTATGTTCATTTCAATGTTACAATACATATTTATACATGCCGAAGCATACAATACCATGGACCGAAAACCATAACGTCCAAAACCATGGACTGAAAACCATCGCATCCAAAACCATGTACAAAAAACATGCACAAAACCATAGGTAGGTCCGCCCAACCTAATATAGGGTCCAAAACCAAAAACTTTCGGGGTGCTGCCCCGGACCCCATAGAGTGGGGTTACTTGCACCCCTCAAACCCCATGTGACTCCCCCCACTACGCAATCGGTGTAATGAAGGGAGGGGGGGGGGAGGAGGGGGGCTATTGGAAATAATACTAAGAGGGGGGTGAATCAGTATTATCAAATCAATTACTTTTTCATTTCCATACTCAAATTCATATATGCTACTTTAGTTAAGGGAACCCGCATGTACATGCAATTGTATCTAATGAAACTATCGTATATCCAGTAAACTTATGATTCAGTTAATCCATTAAATGTTGATCTTTATTTAGTGCATCAGAACTATATGAACAGTAAACAAGTGCAGTAAAATAGAATAGATCATCACACACAGGAAGAACACATGAACACCATGATGTAATTTGGAAACCCAATGTGGGTGAAAACCACTTGTCGTAATTCGTCTCTATCTTCTTTTAATAAGAAACTTCTTTTTACAATATTTTTGTACTGGTGCAGTCTTATACCAGTATGCCAGCTTCTACCTACAAAAGGCTACAACCTTCTCTCATTCTCCAGCTTCTCCTGGAAGGGAGCTACAACCCCCTTATTTCTTGTACTAGCTAATGTACTAGTACGTAGGTGCTGACCTACAGAAGGCTACAACCTTCTCTTTTCTTCCAGAGACCACGTTTCATAAATTTTCAGACTGTATACTCCTGAAGCACAACACGATAATCTGAAGGCCATGTTTCATCCAATTTTCGTACTGGACCCATCAACAACATTTAAGCTCAAAATCAATTACCACTGCGATACAACCAATCATCAATCTCTGAATCACCCAACATTAAATCACTAAAACCTGTCAATAGAAACACAGTCACCAGAACACAGAGCAGACCACATAACTCTACAATAATAGCCAATTGTATCATCAAAAATCATGCATCAGAGTGCATACACTACTTGGAAGAACCAAACAAGCATGTATATGCAACTTCACCAAAGTGAACCAACGTATATGTCATCAAATACTTACTTATAACTTCGATGCACTTCCTGACTTCAGACATACCCAGATCATTACATACAAAAGGATAATACATGTGTTAGCAACCAGATTTAGTCCATCAAATCCCATAAAGATAAGTCATTATAATCTTGATTCATTATTAGATCTCATCCATCAACACTGGAGCTCAACACAATCAACTAATCTGAATATGCAGAATACAGACACCAATAAACAGTCACTAGAACTCAGAACTTTGCATCAACTACCAGAACCACCTATAACTTCAAATATCATAATTCATATGGTATACACTACTTAGATGTATCTAACCTGCGTGTATATGCGCTTTTATCAAAGTCAACCAGCGTATACATCTATAAATATTCATTCACAATTTGCAGCTATCCCAGACTTGAATTAGATCATAATATTTACAAAACATTACATGCGTTAGTATACAAACCTAGAATAAGCATGATCAAACCATATAGAGATGATTCATTCCAAGCCATAAGATCCCGATCCATCATTAGATCTTGTCCTCCATAAACCGTTGAGATTCCTCCTTGGATCAGATCAAGTAAAGCATCATAAACCCATAACCTGCATACTAGATCTCACACTACATTAGATATTGGAGACTTTCTTAGTGCATTTTCATAATGATATTATCCTCCTTTTATAGTATTAGGCCTTACTCAATACCATGGTCCATAACCACTTAGAACCAATACCTTGGTCTAAATACCTGGGGTCAATACCTCAGACCAAATACCATGGACCAAAATCTTAGTTTCTAACATGTACATGCTTTTCCTTGCATGAAAGTGTGTCTATACGCATATGCCTCTTCTGCTCAATGAACCCACGTATATACGCAGCTTGGTCAAGGTAGACATACATATAACTCTTTTTCTTTCATTTTGTGAGCCTGAACTGTGATTCAATACTGTTAACCTATAGTACTTTGATCTTCATCATCAAGGACATTACCTATATCATAATGTTAACTTGTTGTACTGTGAACTGTCATTTCCTTTGAACTGCCTTGAATCACATATGTTAATGCAAATACCATGTATTAATGTCACATCTGATATCTCTTGTGAAGACTCATCTAGTTACCATATAGGTGAGTTGTTCTGCTACAAGAGGGTTTCCATCAAGTATAACACATTCATCATAATGCCAACAATCTCCCCCTTTGGACTTGATGGCAACAACAACACCAAGTCACTCTCCCCCTTTGACATCAAGGGCAAAGGGCGGACCAAGATCTTCTCTCCCTTGATATACATTCTACTGTCCATACTCCCCCTGAGTAAATGCTGAAATCTCTGATTGAGTTCCCCCTTTGTACATGCCAAGATGTACCAATCTGTCCATGCTCCCCCTAAGCACATGCTGAGTATGCAAAAATAGTTTTCAAGAGAATAACATGGCTCTACAACTTAACCAAGTGAGTATGACCTTCCTATCACCAATGACTCATACATACATCAATTTCCCAATCAAGTGGGGATACACTTGACTCATCCACCCAACCAAGTGGGGATACACCAAAATCTTATACATTACATCATCCATCCTAGGCATAGTGGGGGTTAGAAATTACATCATATGATCAAAAGGGATTCAACACATGAATACAATACACAGAGACAAACTATTACATCATGGGTCTTGATATGACCTTTACATTGAATGGTATACATGACATGTATAACAGAGACCAAGTACCTAAACAAGATCATGATAATAATCAACAACTATCATACACAATGTATGATCTGTTCCATAAGCATCTGTCAATAGCATCCATACAAGCAACCTGTATATGTCGATTAGTGTAGATAACATCGACCTGTAACAAAGTATGTCTGCATCAATTCATCCTCTTTATCTTAAGTATTGTCATAACCTTCCATGAATCAATTTTTCATATGTCATACAAAATCATTCACATTATATCATATGTGAAAAACATCATAGTCATCACTTCATCATCAAGATATGCATGATCTTTTATACCATCCATGTATCATTACTCGGAAACATCCCACATCTGATAAGCATCAAACAACATATGTTAGTATCAACCTATCATTATATAGGTAAGAACTCATCATCATCATGTCTTCAAATAGTTATGTCTTCATATGATCTGCAATAACTCCATTATCTTGGCCAACCAACAATGCAACTTCATGTATCTAGCATACTGTATATATCCCTATGTATCTAGCAAACCTTGAGCTCAAGATCTTTTGGTCAAGACTTCTTGATAAGAACTATAGGAATCCTGCATCATGATCTTTATGCATATGACGACAGTAGCATATAAGTGACTCATCATCAAGTAATGAAGTTGTGTATTCAAGCTTTGTACTTCTCCTTATCCTTATGAAGATTACCATGTAAGAAACATATATGCATCATTAGAGAATCAACCACAAATCTGATCTGGACACCAACTATATAACCCCAAGAATTATATGAGATTTTTTCATGGACAACTCATAACCATATCATAGCAAGATGTATCACTTAGCCATATAAGCATCATCAGCAATGACTTCTAACCATAATACCAACAATGCATTATTCAAAGCATAAGCTTCCCCTGAACCTGTGCCAAATGTTTACTATCAGATCTGATTATGCATATATCAGCAAAAAGTATCAAGGCATCATCATCATCAAGTTAGGATCAAAACACTTCTAAAAATCTTATGAGTATCAAGACATTTCCACACATCATCAACAGATTGTAACCATTATCAAACAGAGTAGATAATGGATTGAATCATATCAAACCCTTTTTCTTGAGCCTATCCCACTTCTTTTCCTCAAACTAACATATACGTGACTGTGTAGTGACTAACTCGCGTATATACGCGACTTCTCTTCATGAAACTTGTGTATGAGATTTAGAACACTGAAGTTTCACACTTTTATCTCCCTTTGAGTTTGTTATGTCTATACATTGTGTTGTGCTACATCTTTTTTACTATACTTCCTTCTTCTTCCATATCTTCAAGTGTGAAGATGTTTTCTCCTTTTGGTATGGTGGCCATACTTTGTTCCTGCATTCCTTCGCTATATGTACAAGCTTGTTACATGCATAACATCTCATATGTTTCATATTCCTTCTATAGCAGTCAATGGCTTTGTGACCAAACATATTGCAAGAAAAACAATATCCCTTAAAGTACCTGAAGCGTGATGATCCTTTTGTGTGATGGTATTGAACCATTCTTCTTTTGCATCTGGCTACAACATGTCCAAAATTATGACATGCATAACATTCAACATTATTCAATTGAGGAAATGACCGACTATCACTTCCATAGTTAGGAGTAAAATATTTTCTTTGAAGAATTTCTTTCCTTGGTTGTTTATGGGATTGACCTCTCATTTCCTTGTTAAGTATTTCAAATTTTGCATTAGAGTCCCTTGTCTTACTTTGTGAACTAGATTCACCTTCAAAAGATTCATGAAAACCAAGACTAGTTTTGATAGCAGGAGACCTTTGACTACTAAGAATGTCATCCAAGATCTTAGTACTATCTTGAAATCGTAAGAGCTTATCCTTTTCTTCTAATCTATCATTTAGAATATTTACCTTAACCTGATGTTGTTCTTCCTTTTCAAGGTACTGCTTCTTCATGATTCCTTCAACTTTTCTTCCTTCTTCCAACTGATGTCATAATTCAAGAACTTCGTTTTCTTGTTTTTCAAGAGCTTGGACTAGTTCTTTATTTTTCTTATTTGATTCTTCAAGATCTTCTTTTAGCAAGAGGGTCTTAGCTTCAAGACTTTCATAGTAACTGGATCTTTCTCTAAGTTTCTTGATTTTTGTGCTCCTTTCATTTACTTCATTTCTTAATGATGTCACTTCATCTTGTAGCTTTTGACATTGATCTTCCTTTTCCTTGAATAGCTTCCTTAATTTGTTTCCTTCCTCTAGTTGAGCCTTTAGTTTGGTAGCTTCTTCTTTGGAGGCACGTTCCCTTTTGTCCAATAGATCTTGTTGATCTTTAATTTTTTTCGTAAGCCTTTTAAATTATGTCTCTATTTGATATCTTTCATCCTCACCCATAAGAGAAAGTTCAATTGTTTCACTATCACTTTCATCATCTTCAAGTGGATGGAGAAATGTATCACTAGAGGATACCAAACTCATACCTGATAGTTATTTTTCTTGTTCATCTTCATTCTGAGGTGATTCTAAATCTGAAGTGTTGCTTCCACATATTCCCCAATCGATTCTTACACTGTCATATTTCCTCTGGGATGTCTTCTTATACTGAGGCACTTTCTTCTTTAGCTTCTTTCCCATTGTTCTACGGATATCCTTTAAGTGATCAATCTTCTACCAAAGGACCTGCTCTGATACCAATTGTTAGAAATAATACTTAGAGTGGGGGGTGAATCAGTATTGGCAAATCAATTAATTTTTCATTTCCATACTCAAATTCATATACGCTACTTCAGTTAAGGGAACCCACGTGTACACGCAACTGTGTCTAATGCAACTAGCATATATCTAGTAAACTTATGATTTAGTTAATCCATTAAATGTTGATCTTTAATTAGTGCATCAAAACCATATGAACAATAAACAGGGGCAATAAAACAGAACAGATAATCACACACAAGAAGCACACATGAACACCATGATGTATGGTGGAAACCCAATGTGGGTGAAAACCACCTGTTGCACTTCGTCTCTATCTTCTTTTAATAAGAAACTTCTTTTTACAATATTTTTGTACTGTTGCAGTCTTATACCAGTATGTAGGCTTCTACCTACAGAAGGCTACAACCTTCACTCATTCTCGAGCTTCTCCTGAAAGGGAGCTACAAGCCCCTTAGCTCTTATACTAGCTGATGTACTAGTACATAGGTGCTGACCTACAAAAGGCTACAACCTTCTCTTTTCTTCCAGGGAACATGTTTCATAAATTTTCAAACTGGATACTCCTGAAGCACAACACCATAATCTAAAGGCCATGTTTCATCCAATTTTCATATTGGACCCATCAACAACATTAAAGCTCAAAATCAATTACCACTGCGATACAACCAATCATCAATCTTTGAACCACCCAACACTGACTCACTGAAACCTGTCAACAGAAACAAAGTCACCAGAACACAGAGCAGAACACAGAACTCTGCAATAATAGCGAGCTGTATCATCAAAAATCATGCATCAAAGTGCATATGCTACTTGGAAGAGTCGAACAAGCGTGCATACGCAACTTCACCAAAGCTAACCAATGTATATGTCATCAAATACTTACTTATAACTTCGCTGCACTTCCCAACTTCAGATCCCATGAAGATAAGTCATTATAATCCTAATTCATTATTAGATCTCATCCATCAACACTGGAGCTCAACACAATCAACTAATCTGAATATGAAAAATACAGACACCAGTAAGTAGTCACCAGAACTCAGAACGTTGCATCAACTACCAGAACTACCTATAACTTCAAATATCATTGTTCATATGGTATATGATACTTAGATGTATCTAACCTGCGTGTATACGCGCTTTTATCAAATTCAACTAGCGTATACATCTGTAAATATTCATTCACAATTTGCAGCTATTCCAGACTTGAGTTAGATCATAATATTTACAGAACATTACATGTGTTAGTATACAGATCTAGAATAAGCATGATCAAACCATATAGAGATGATTCATTCCAAGCCATAAGATCCTAATCCATCATTAGCTCTTATCCTCCATCAACCACTAAGATTCCTCCTTGGATCAAATCAAGTAAAGCATCATAAACCCATAACCTGCATACTGGATTTCACAATACATCAAATATTCGAGACTTTCTTAGTGCAATTGCCTAATGATCTTTTCCTCCTTTTATAATCTTAGGCCTTACTCAATACCATGGTCCAGAACCACTAAGAACCAATACCTTGGTCTAAATACCTGGGGTCAATACCTTGGACCAAATACCATGGACCAATACCAAAATACGATGGACCAAAAGCTTAGTTTCTGACATGTACGTGCTTTTCCTTGTGTGAAAGTGCATGTATACGCATATGCGTCTTCTGCTCAATGAACCCACATATATACACAGCTTGGTCAAGGTAAACATGTGTATAACTCTTTTTCTTTCATTATGTGAGCCTGAATTGTGATTCAATACTATTAACCTGTAGTAATTTGATCTTCATCATCAAGGACATCACATGTATCATAATGTTAACTTGTTGTACTGTGAACTGTCATTTCCTTTGAACAACCCTGCATCACATTTGTTAACACAACGACCATGTACTAATGTCACATCTGATATCTCTTGTGAAAATTCATCTAGTTACCATATAGGTAAGGTGTTCTGCTACAAGCAAGTTTCAATCAAGTACAACACATTCATCATAATGCCAATAGGCTCTGCCCCCCTTCTAACTCCCTAGTCAACTACGTGGGTTAGTTGTTGAAAGAATATAACACAACCCAACATATTCTCTATCTAAATTATAGAAATTTAAAGAAATCTAATCACGACTAAGCAGTATGACTAAACTAAAGCAAGTGATTGTGGCATTTTGAACAAGCTTCACACAACTTTATTTTATAGAAATGAAGCAAAAACCATGTATGAGTAGTGGAATTTATACTTGCAACAATTTTAGTATTTTTCTCTTTTTTGTTTTCTTTCTTTTTGGTGGGGTTCAATCTTTTTCCTTTTTCAATATTTTTGTTCTTCTCTTTATTTTCCTTCTTTATACCCTCTTTTCATTTTTTCATTTCATTGTTTCTTTTTATTTGGAAATCATTGGCAGATTGACAAGTATTTACAAAATAGGATTCCTGAGATACATCACTCAATGACCTTGAGATCCTATAAATTATAGGACCCTAACACCTCCCAAAAAAGATAATCCCAAGAAGGATCATCCAAAAGGGGAACATAAAGGAAAATACAAAGGTAAGAAGGTGAAGCTTGATATTGATGTAGGTGCTTCTATAGGAAAGATGCATATGTAGGTTCCCTTAAAAGAGCTAGTTAAACTTCCACATCAACAATGGAAAGACAAGAAAGCAGTCAGGTTTGAAGAAGAGGAGGACACACCTATCATGTTGCAAAACATACACCTCTCTAATACTAACCGAGGTCATGAGCCATTTTTATTGACCTTAGCTATTAATGACCTCCTCTTACACAATTGTATGTTGGATTTTGGGGTTTCACTAACATCATGCCATTAAAGGTCATGAAGTAACTAATTCTTAATATTACCAGGAGATACAAAAATGTGTGTGCTTTCAACTCCTAACCTATTGAAGTACAAGGCCTTATCAAGGATATAAATGTGTCACTAGATATGAATCCATACATATCACTACTCATGGAACTTGTGGTCATAGACATACCTAATGTGGGGGGCATGTTGTTGTCTAGGAAATGGGGTGCTACCGTAGGTGGTCAACTTCAAATGGATCTATGTTATATTACCATAGAACAATCCAATGAAACCCTCTTCAGTATCTATAAAGAACCTTTGTTCTCAACTCATGTTGTAAATTCATGTCCTATTCCATATTATAACATCCCTGATGTTGAGAAACCATCCCCTATCCTTCCCTCTCAAGAGGTTTTATTCTTAAAAGACTAAGTCAAAAGCAAACTAAGATATGGAGACATAAAAGGGAATTCAAGGTTGGGGAAGTGGTTTTGGTTGACAAAAACCCAATTCCTGTCAAGATTCATGGGAAGGTAGGTGAAGATTACTATTACATTGCTAGACTTGATGATGTGATTTGGCCACAACTGGTCAAATTAAGTCGAATCATCCCTTTCATTGATACTTGACGATGCATTATATGCATGTTAGGGTAGGATGCATTACATGTTGATTTTCACGTTAGAACTAAAATCATATTATTTTATCATGCTAGACTAAAATTTCATTTAGAATAATAATAAAATTGTTGATTTGATGGCCTAACATAAGCATGGGTGATCATAAGACACCAAAAAAACATGTTTCCCCATGTGCTTAGTCTTCAATTTGTAGGTAATAGGTCTTTTCTCCCAAGATATTGTTAGTGCTCTCATGACCTCCCCTTTCGAGTATTTTCATGTACTCTACTAAGAGATCATGTATCAGATGGAGTCAGATGTTACCCACCACCTGTGCATGACACCCATAGGAGAAATTATTCTCCTAGATAACCACCAGGTAGCTCAGTGTGCCACCATGTTCACCACCTAAGTCAACCATTATGTGCCCTCACCCATCTATTATGATCATATGCTTGAAATTGGGCCTTCCAACTCTAAAGGTGTTGCTTTCATTGTGTAGTTGGGTATTTTGCTTACTTGTCATTGACCCTTATGAGCATGGATTAGTGGGTGGATTCAAAAAAAATAATGGGCTTGGTTTTTACCCTTGTACCATAATTCAATTTGGTGGCTAACCTTGTATCCTAGTCCCCTGGGATCTCTTTTATTGGCTAATAGCTTCAAGAGTGCCACTACATGGGAAATCCTAATTTTGGTTTCATGGTCTCACTTCCCAGCACCACATACATCACTCCCCTCTATTCAGTATGACCCCTTTTCACATATTTCCCATCCGGGTCCATATTTGTCCATTGGTTCTATAAGGCGTTAGCCTCCCCCTCCCCTTTTCCACTCTTTGGGTCAGGCCTAGAACAATGCCCCAAGGGTTGATGCAGTTAAAAAGAAAGTAAAAAGTATATTTTTGCCATTGTCAATAGGAAATGTACCATAAAATCGAAAATATGGTTGGGAAATACAAATTTAGCATGTGGGAAAAAGCTAAACATGAGCTCTACCCTCTAGGTTTTAACCCCATACAAAAATTACCAGCATACGAATTCTAAAACACAGAAAATAAACAATGCGAGAGCATAACACATAAAACACATATACACAGATGTTTTCCCCTGGATCCCAAAACCGGGACTACCAGCTTGATTTTTCATTATTTTCCTTTCAATGTTATAATACATATGTATACATGCCGAAGCATCCAATACCATGGACTGAAAACCATCGCATCCAATACCATGGACCGAAAACCATCACGTCCAAAAACATATGTGAAAATCATGCACAAAACCATAGGTGGGTCCGGCCATCCTAACATGGGGGGGTGACCCCCCCCCACCCACCGCCTCCCACTACACAATCAACACAACAAAGGGGGGGTACTGCCCCCCCTCTTAACCCCCTGGTTAATTACATGGGCTATTTGTGGAAAGAATATAACACAACCCAACATTCTCCCACTTGTTGCTTTCTTTCCACAGTTTGTCACAAGAGATATTAGTCATTTTTTCAGCCCTGAAATGCCCATTGTTTCTCTACACCAAGAGAACTTCTCAGAGCTCACAAATTTTGTCAATGCATCTATAGTATTTTTCAAAGTATCCACCTTTACCAATAACACCTTTCTATCTTCTATCATATCCCTCACAAAGTGATACTGAACACCAATGTGTTTTCTCTTTGAATGATATGCAGGGTTCTTTGCCAAGAAAATTGTACTTTGGCTATCACAGTCTATCCTTATAGCTTACTATACTAACCCCATACTTGAACACAATCTCTACAACCAAACTGCTTCCTTGCTTGCATGAGTGGCTGCCATGTATTCTGCCTCTGTAGTTGATAGTGCCACTACAGATTGTTTCTTACTCATCCAACTGACTGCACCTCCAAATAGGTTAAACACATACCCACTTGTAGAACTTCTCTGATCCAGATCTCCAGCCAAGTCTGCATCAACAAAGCCACGAATATCCACACTCCGTCAATCCTGGTTCTTCTTGGTAGCACAAACCATAATCACATAGTGCCACGCAAAATACCTGAAAACCCCGCTTCCTGCTGTCCATGCTCCATTCCCTGGTTTTGACATAAACCTGCTCGGTCTGCTGCGCCGGTCCAAATAAAAGATATAAATATAAAAATGTACCCCACTACAGTGTGCAAATGTTCTAGTCTAGGCAGACCATTGCATAACATCAAGCATACCGACTGCACTTGCAATATGGAACACAGGACATGTCCTCCTTCCTCTTCTTGTGTCCTTGGGACACTGTTCAGTAGATAACAAATACACACCTACAGGAATAGAGAAACTTCACCAGTTACTATCCTAACAATATTAAATCCTCTGCATATTGTCTCAACATACTTCCTCTGCATATTAAACCTCTGCAGTATTGTCTCGACATACTTCCTATGGTTTAACCAGAGCTTCCTCTTTGCTCGATCTCTTTTAATTTCCATGCCCAAAATATAGCTTGCATCACCAAGATCTTTCATGTTGAATTTGAAGGATAATTGGGTCTTCAAATCCTGGATAATTTATTTATCATTTCCAACCAGCAACATATCATCCACATACAAGACCAGATAAATAACACGGTCACAAATTAATTTAAAATACACACAGTGATCTGCTTTGCTTCTGGTGAAGCCAAGTCCCCATATAAATGTATCAAATTTCTGATACTACATCCTTGGTCACTATTTTAACCCATACATAGACTTCTTTAACTTGCATACCAATTCTTTCTTACCCTTCACTGAAAAGCCTTCAAGTTTTTTCATGTATATTTCCTCTTCCAGATCCCTGTGAAGAAATGTTGTCTTCACATCCATCTATTCTACCTCAAAATCAAAAGTAGCAGCAACAGATAAAAGTAATCTAATAGAAGTTACCTTGGCTACATGAGAAAAAATATCACAAAAATCAATTCCCGACACCTTGGAATAACCTTTTGCTACCAACTAAGCTTTGTATTTCTCCACCTTTCCTTCTACATTTGTCTTCTTCTTGAACACCCATTTGCTGCTAATGGGTTTCCTTCCAGCCGACAACTCCATCAGATCCCAAGCCTCATTTTTGTGCAAAGATACCATTTCATCAACCATGGCCTCTTTCCAGAGTTTTCCATCCTCCTGTTGTGTCCAGCAACAACCCCCCTTCTTATTTAGTATTAGTAATAAAACTAAATAAGTGGGGACCCTTATCCAAAAAAATTTAGTGCTTGTATTTCCTTTTTTAATATAAAACTTACGATCCAAAACTTAGGAGGGTACCCAAAAAATCTAAAAAGGCTTAAGTTTTATGATAAAGATCAAATAAAACCACTCTCTCAATAAAAAGCGTCGCATTGCAAAAAGGTAATGGATGCCTTCCTACAAGCGGAATCCTAAGACTGCGAAATCGCGATGCGAAATCATGCACTAAAAGATACTCATCGCATCTCATGCCTCAAATATCACTTAAGGTGAAATGCCTCAAACCGACAATATGTGATGGCGAGTCTCGCAAATCGCAATTCCCAAAAAACACGTTAATGAATGATTTCCACATGCAACGGAGTAGCGATATTACAATCTGCGATATTACGATGCAAATTGCAAAATTGCCTTATCGCAGATCTACAGGGCTCATTGTTCGAAAAATATTTTTCCATAAACTGATGCCCAGTTATGCGCGTTAATGTTAATTAATGAGTTAGTTGGCAATCATTAATGAAATATGGTTTTGATCTAATCGAAGAGCCATTTCATGTAAGGTGATATATTTTATATGTTTTCAGAATTTAAAGCTTTCCCGTCACCTTTTTCTTATCATTGCTCTTGCCTCATTTGTAAATTGCATGAGCAAAGAGCAGAGAAGTATACATAGCAGTGTTCAGAATATTATGGGAAAGAAGGGAAAAGCTTTGAGCTCTGAAAATAAATAAATGACGCCCTTATACACAGGAACCACCTGCAACAGAGATGTCGGTTTTACTACTTGGGAAAGCATGCACAACCTACTTGAGGAAGAAAACCCCAGAGTAATGGAGGTTACAGTGACTACAGATTCACGTGGGTCATCTGAGGCATCTATTACAGAACTAGCATATTTGTTCTTGCATCGGATAGCAGCGAGGCCTAAAAATCTCCCATACATAGACATGGTCAAATGGGTACTGGATAATGCTAATATCACAAATAGAGAATTTAAAACTCAGAACCAAGAACTCATGGAGTCATTCTTTCCACAAAATTTAAGGTTTATATCCTCTAACAAAAAGCGCGCAAGAGGCAAAAATCGCACCGGGGAAGCCCGGATCAAGAAACAGAGGCAGTTTTCGATGCACAAATAGTGCTTAGCACTTAGCACTAATTGCTCATCGTTGGGAAAAACCCCTCAAGAAGGAAAGCCTTTGATCGCTCAGTCACCTGTAAGCCCGGAAATTTGTAGAAAAAATGCTAAAAGGAAAAAAGAAAAACTTGAACTCTAAAACCAGTAGTATTTATCAGAAATATCCCCAAGTGGTATGTAAGTATTTACCAAATGTACAACATCTACAGACAATTTGGAGACAGAAATCTCAAGAAAAAGCAGAGTCCATCAAAAGGTTAACCAAGATGAATTACCATTCTTACTGGACGTACTTGGTAAAACCACACAGCCAGTGCATGACTCTCAAATGTAACATTAATTCTGCCGAGAAGACGGCGCCAACACTTGTCGATTCTGTTTTTGCAGGACAACTAAAGTCGGAAGTCAGCTAGCCAACTCTCCTTAAGAAAATGTTGAATGCTTGTAACTATAAGGAATAGATACATAGATAGTTAGTTGCAGTTTTAGTTTTAGATTCAATTTTATTTTTAATTTTGCTTTATTTTTGCCTGAAATGAGGACGGTCATTTAGACCACATCCTACATTTTTGTAATAAATTATTTTTAGATTTAGCTAGTAGTACTTAAACCCTTCTCATGCATTTAGAGAAATGTCCTGAAATTTGTCAAAAACTTTTCCTCAGAACGTGCACTTTTGCATTCTCCAAGGAGGTTTTGATAAGAATGGAATAGGATTTATTGATATCTGCGTTTAATATCTACCACTGATGTTGCACTTTTGTACTCTTAGTAAAAGTTGGATTTAGAAGAGATAAATCATTATTGCTGAAGCTCATGAGTAGAACTAGTTATAAATGGTACTTTTATCTCTTAACTATTTATGCTTATGTGTTAAGGTGATATTCATGTTCAATTATTTATATATGAATGCTTGAATTCTTGAGTTATCATTTGGCACTTTTGTACAGTGATAGTTATTTATTTACGCTTATTATA
The DNA here is from genome assembly GCA_000404065.3 of Pinus taeda. NCBI lineage: Eukaryota > Viridiplantae > Streptophyta > Pinopsida > Pinales > Pinaceae > Pinus > Pinus taeda. The sequence continues at coordinate 38,050 of APFE030404827.1, forward strand.
TGAGTAACTTATTATGAGATATGTTTTCCACAACCGTTACATTTAACTTTTATATGAAATGGTTTATATTTATTGAATTCTTTTCTCATAGCAGTTGAATGATCTTTATTACCAATTTCCATTTGAAATCATTTTAGATCGCATAACTGAAAGATTAAATCCTGGGTTAGTTTTAGAATTAGATATTTCTATTCATTAGATTACAATTACATTAGATTTAGAATAAAAGTATTTTACTTAGAAATTATTAGAAAGGAAATATCAATTCTCAACACACACACACATAAACTGGGAAACTGGTCCCATATCCCCAGTCGGACCCACTATACCAAACAGAAAAGGAGCTGCTAACCAAGGTCCAGACTAGGTGGGTATCCCCCTTGTTGTAGACCCGATTTTCGAGGCTTCAACATATTTGGCGCTAGAAGGAGGGCCCCAAACTGTGAATGGCAAGTAAATCTAAATCTAAATACCATTCTGAGAGTAAATCGCCCTCACCATCTCCCCCGACTTCTCCATTACATTTAGAATCTTTAAATCTTGAGCAAGAAGCTGAAAAAACAACAACCACTGCCACAAACCTGAACATTTCAGAGAAATATACTATTGAACCTCTTGAAGATGAATCTTTGATCCATAAACTTCAGCGATTTTCTATATCACCCCAAAGATCTGAAAAATCTCAAGGTAGTGTGACTTCGCAATATAACCCTACTCATCCTCTTACCAAATTGAAGAGTGAAAATTTTTGTATTGAGCCAAATGAGTTACCTCTACCTACAAGGAAGAGAGTAAGGAAAACACCTAAAGGGTCTGATAGCGAGACTCTTTCGTCATCATCATCCATCTCAACCTCTCCACCGCGAAGTCAACCATCCACCCCTCCACTTCATATTATTGTCCACCAGCCCACTAGAACTTCCACATCTCCTTCTCAATCATATGGAACTGTAATATCCTCATCGTCACAACCGTAGGGATCATCTTCTGCGCTTTCCTCTGTTAGTAGTTCAACAATGGCCCAATCTTCATGGAATAACCTAGGGGCAGCCTTAATGTTTGTGCCCTTGAGTCAAATACCGGCCCATCCTAAAAAATCACTGCCTAAATTCAATCCTGAAACAGGCATGCTAGCAAAAGAACATATAAATAACTTTATGTTATCCATAAATCTCAATGGGGTTACTAATGAAGACATTGTTTTCTGGCTCTTTCCTTATACTTTGCAAGGAGCAGCCGGATCATGGTATTTCTCATTACCATCCAGATCTATTACTAGTTGGGATATTTTCCAAGAACAATTCTTGACTAAGTTCGGTGATGATAGGTCTACTGTAACATTGATCAATGACCTGTCTAACCTTAGGGTTGAGTCAAAGGAACCTATCAAAGATTTCAACTCACATTTCAATAAACTGTTGAACAAAATTCCTACCACTTCCAAGCCTAGCGAAGAAGTTCGAAGTGAATGGTACATATTGGCTCTACCATCAAACATAACAATCTTCGTTGATAGGGCTAACAAAACAACTTTAGCTAACAATATGAAGGAAGTAATAGCGGTAGAGAAATGTATCATAGCCTTAGAAAAGAAAAACGTTGTTGATGAACGAAAATCTAAGAAGGTTACTTTTAAAGAAGATCTAAAGAAAAAATCGAAAAACCCATTTGATTTATGAGGACTGTAGAAAGTTTTGAAAACCATGTCTAACGAAATGGTTGACATTAAGAAACAAGTAGCAGAGACTTCTTCAAAAAAGTCGTACAAGCCTTATAGAAGAAATCCTTCGACTGATTCAAAGCCTCCCAATGCTATTACAAATACTGAATCAGAAGAAGAAGAAGAGGAAATTGCTAACGAAGAGCCTATTGATGATGAAGAAGTTGTAGAAGTACAAGATATGTGGGATTTCATCCTCCCAAATGAAGAGGATCAAGAGGCATTGTTATATACCTAGGGGGGGTAATATGGGGTACCGAGGGAGGTACCCAAGGTAATAATGTAATAATGGGATGGGCCATAGTAATGAATAAGGTGGTTAACCCATGTCATGTAAGGGACCACAAGTAGTTAATAATAATGTAAGGGGCCCATGGTATTAGTTGATGGTTTGAGGAAACCATGGTAATGATACATGGTATTGTATGTATGAGGCCTATATAGAGGCTAGAGACTCCACATGGAGAGACATGAAGAGAAGTATTCTTGTATGAACAGGCATATGGCTTGTGGAGTATTCTCCTTCCTTAAGGAGTGAATGTATGGTGTTGCCCTACCTTAAGGGTTTGATAATAAAGAAGCATTACTATCTATTTCTATCTTGTTATTCTTGGGTTATTTCTATTATCATAATATTTCCGGTTTAGATCCACAACAAGTGGTATCAGAGCTACAACAAGTGGTATCAGAGCTACAACAAGCATCGCCGGTCTGTACTAGAAGTAGAAATCAACTTGATCCTCCTCAACCTAATCCTAAGCCAAAGAGTGCAAGATCGATGTCTAAGGATAAAGTCGCAGCAAAGAAGACATCACCCAAAGCGACTCAAACAAGTCCAGCCCAAACAGATTCACCAGCTCCATCTAAAACATTGATTGTTTCTGATGAGATGGAGTATAATATCATAGAAGATATGAAGAAGACTAGGACTAACATTACTTTTTATGAGTTGAGCAAGTTAAAACATTAGCAAAAGATACTGTTGAAAGAATTACATGCAGTACCAATTGCACCTCTGCCCGCCGCTGTAATCTTGCAAGCTTCCCATGAGATGGGAAGACCTCCAACTAATGTGACTAATAAATTTGATCCAAACAATATTGCTTTAATTGGAGGAAGGTCAAGATCTCATACTCCCCCATTTGTTCTTACTTATGAAGTTTTCAACAAAAAATTGCATAATTGTTTAGTTGATTCAAGAGCTTCATCTAATATCTTACCTAAATCAATATGTGCAAAGTTGAACGTTCAACCTCAAAAATCAGCAGTACACATAGTTCAGCTGGACCAGTCGCAAGTTGAAGTGATCGGTGAACTAAATCAGGTTACCATAAGGTTGTCATCTAATCCAAAGGTATGTAAAGTTATCGACATTTTAGTTGCAGACATTCCAAAATTTTATGGCATAATTCTTAGCAGATATTGGTCTCAAAAGCTTCATGGATATTTTGCAACTCATTGGTCGCATATGTGGCTCCCTTACAATGGTAAACCAAATCAGATAAAGGTTGAGCGAGAAAGACATCAAAAGTACATAGTAACAAAATTGGAAGGAGAAAATGAACCTGTAGCATACAACAACAATATAATTGGCAACTATTCTGTTGACTCTTTCTTAGGAAATTTTAATGCTCATACTTCACCTTACTTAGAACATTCTGTTTTATCTCAAGTAGAAAATTTTTCTCAAATAGATAGTTCTAAATGTACTAATTTCGTAGATAGTCCTATAAATAAATCTTTATTTTGGAAATTATTTTTTGATGGTTCTAAGTCTAACGAAGTAGCAGGAGCAGGATGTGTATTAATTAGTCCAGAGGGAAACAAAACGATGTTAACTTGCAGACTCGAGTTCGATTGCACCAATAATACTGCAGAATACGAGTCTTTAGTCCAAGGATTATTCAAAGCAATCGGATTAGCAATCAAATATCTACAAGTCTTCAGATATTATGAAATTGTTATTAGACAGGTATGAAATACTATACATTGTCTATCTGGTCATTTAAAACATTATCAATCTTTAGTACAAGATCTAACTGAACATTTTATAGCATTCAATATTTCATCAATTCCTAGACTCCAAAATGCTAGTGCTGACCTCTTGGAAAATGTAGCTTCCAAGCTCATTCCCTCATAAGACTATAGCCCCGATAGATTACCAATCGAATTAATCTTTAGACCCTCGATTCCTGATAACATTACCAATTGGAGAATTTTCAACGATGATCCTGATATTGTAAGCTTCCTCACATCAGAAGGACCCTACACTAATAGATAATAGATGAGGACCAACATGACAAACAATTGCAACAAGATAGCACTAATAATGCTATACCAAAATCAGTGGTCAAATTGGAAGACCTATATGATTTGAAAGATCAATTCAAAAGATCTACCAATTCAAAACTTCAAAGTTCAACTCTGAACTATGAAATAGTAAATCTAGGAACTGATTCCAAGCCACAGAATATCAATCTAGGTCTTGGCCTAGCCCCTGAATAAAGATTAACGTATGTTCGTCTCCTGAAAAATTACAAAAGTGTCTTTGCCTGGAACTACGATGAACTTAAGACTTACGACACTTTTATCATTCAACATACTATCCCAATGATAAACGATGAAAAACCTATCCAACAAAAGCTGAGAAAGATCCATGGTAAAAAAAGAACGTGCTGGAGTGGGAGCGATTGAGCTAGGGTTCTGAGGGCATAACCCTCGACGGCGCTGACAACTCTGAGGATCGGGGTCAGTCGCTGTACCAAAACCTCTGCAGTGCATCAGATCTGACGGGGAGCAGCGACAAGCAATGAGTCCGCCTCAGGGGGGGGCGTCACAGCCCTCCCCCTCACGCCACAAACCGGAACATGAGGTCATTTTCGGGTCGATTGATCCGGATCTACTCAACTCAGGGAAGCAGCAACAAGGCAGTAACAGCAATCAGCCAGAAGAACAAGATCCATGGGAGGACAGCCCAAAGGTTACCTCCTCCACCTGCCGTCCGGTAGCCAAGGAAAGGCCGAGAAGAGAACTACCTGGAGACATTATCGATAGCATAATAGAGTTTATGAAGGACCATGCAATCATTGGAAAGTTCATAGGGTTTTGGCCAATCGAACGAGCCCTAAATGGTTGGATCGCAGCTAAATGGAAGCCAAATGGAGATGTTACTCTTCAGCAAGGGGCGAAGGGCTTCTTCACCGCCATCTTCTACTGTTTGGAAGATAAATATAGGATCCTGGGAGGAGGGCCGTACTTCTTCAACTCGGCAGGTCTCTACCTCAGGGACTGGAAGCCCAGATTCAACCCTGACAAAGAAGATCTTACATGGGCACCTGTCTGGATTAGACTTTATTCACTCCCGGATGAATACTGGGAATAAAAATGTCTAATGAACATTGGAAATGGAGTGGGACGATACATCAGGGCAGCAGAGGAAACAAAAAACCATAAGTTCATTTCATATGCTCGAATATGTGTTTTCATTAGACTGAATGAGGCTCTTCCTGAATCAGTAACCCTTGCCCATCGCGATGAGGAGTGGATCCGGCCTCTCAATTATGAGCATGTGCCATTCAGGTGCAGGAGATGCCATGCACTAGGGCATTTGTTCCGGGACTGCCCCCTCAATGTCAAAGCCAGCGCTCCTGAATCCACTGAAACCCCATCTCAAGACGGCTTCACCAAAGTTACGAACAGAAAGCGCATGCATAAAAAGCCTGAGAATGGGCCAAAGCCCCAGCCTCCCAAGCCCCAAAATCCTGCCTACAAGAATAGCTTTGAGTCTCTGGGAAATCTCTCAGATGATCAGCCCCTTAATACTGACAGCTCTTCTGCCCGCCCCTCCTCTTCCACACCCCCCCCTCCATTCAGCCACCCTCCCAAGTCCAAATCTCCCATCAACATCCCAACAATCCTAAGCAGGCATCAGGAAAACTCAGAGGAGTATCTCAAGGAAATGGAGGTAGATGGGAAATTGAACGCCCCACAGAATTCAGAAACTCCTCAGGAGGATACCAACTAGGTGCAAAATATGGAGGAAGAACCAGAGAGCATAGATCTAAATGGTCTGGATATCATAGAACTGGAGCTATGCTGCCAGAAGAAGGCATATGAAAAAATCTCTGAATCGGATATAGATAAGCTGGAAGTGGTCATTTCCAGAGCGTTTCATCAACACGAGCTGGGCATTCAATCGGGCAGCACCTGGGATGGCAATCCGCGCCCAAAGGACACCAAAAAAAGAGGAAGGAAGACAGATCTCCAGAGAACAATAGAGATCGGAAAAATCCTGGTAGACTCGGGTAGATACGCGAAGCTGACGAAGTACTACAACCCTACCCAAAATAGTTAAATCATGAAGCTCATGTCATGGAATGTAAGAGGGCTCAACAGCCCCGGAAAATCTAGAATGTTAAAAAACATGATCAAGATGGAAAAACCACAAATGTGTTTCCTACAAGAAACGAAATGCAACAGTGCCAGGCTGGGGTGCATTCTCTCAAAAGCCTGGCCAGGATGCAGATCAGTGGCTGTGGATGCTGTTAACACCCAGGTTGTTCCCTATGACTCCCTAGGGAATACAGCTGGGGTAACCACTAACCAATCTTTGGATTACAACTTCTAGCCAAGCTGTAATCAGAGAGGGCTCTCTCTTTATGATTTGTCACTGTTCTAATGAAGTTTTTTAGGCTAGTTATGAAGTGAATGCTTGATTGTTTTTGTGTTTGGTTGGGAGGATGCTTCTGATAGTTTTTAGAGTGTTCTCTGCAGGTGAAACTAATCCATTGGGCAATGGGGTCTGTAGCAGTTGCTTTCTTGAGATCCTGGATTAAGTGTTGCTAGAATTACAGGGCCTGTATGCATTTCATAAAACAAACTATAAATTTGTGAGGGTGAAATGAAAACAACTAGCAAAGAGCATTTAAGAATTCCTTACTGAGCTAGGTAGTGGGAGAGAGGTCTATTAATTAGGAGCAATTACTTGAATTCCTAAAACAAATAGACTACTGTGATGATATGGTGTGAAAGGTAGCACTTAAGAATTACTCTTTGATTACCATAACTGAAGAAAACATATGAAATAGCTCAGATTGAGCTCAGGGTAATTAATGATTAAGTCCTGAGACTATTCTTTTTCCTTGCTATTTAGATATTGAATGCATGGAGAGCATGAACGATATATGAAAGTATAACAAACATATATGTAACAAAGAGTAAAGAGAAAACTTATTGAGCCATGAAATACACAGGAATCCTGCAACTTTGAGCCATACACCATCAAGAGATCAAGAGACACAATGCTTGGAGAAATCCCATCATTTTTTGTATTAGCTGTCTGAAGAATTTACAACGTAAGAGTGACAGAAGAGGTATCAAGAGATTTCTTACATCCGGAGTCCAACCCCTGCTAACAAATGCGAGGGGGAATATATAGAGGTCTAATACAGAAATATCTCAGGCATTGAGTCATCTGAGAGGAAAATATCTTCTTACACTTGTACATGGCTTGTAGATGAGAAGTAATTACAATCATAAATGAGTCTTAAAAGCTTTTAACTCCCGTCAGAGTAATTTTTGACCTTTGGGGTTTGCGGAGTTGGTTGAGCGGCTTTATCATAACTGCTGAATGATGTGTTGTGCAGCTGTTACTTTTTGTGTCTTCTTGGCCCTACCACCTGTGCTTGCTGATGCTGTTGCTGCGGTCGAGTACCTATGCTGAGTTGGCTCAGCGTTTTCATGCCTGCTGATGTATCTTTTGTCCAGCTATGTATGTAATACAGACCTTTGTTGAAGAAAAAGTTGTGATTTCTCAACTTTGATTCAAAAGCAATCCCATTAAATCTTGCCATGTGTCTGGAGGAGGCAGCTGATGTTTCAAAATTGACCCCAAGGTCTCATCAGCCTCTGTATATTTATAGAAGTGAGGGGGCTCATCAAATAAGTGTGTCACTTCATTTCTTATAAAAAATAAATTATCTAATCTTTCAAAAAGAATTTTCCCTGTTAATGGGCCTGCTCCTGAAGATGTTCCTGGTGCCTCAGCAATCTGTATTGCTCCAAAAGTGCTTACCCTCTTGATATATTTCTCATGTGGGAGTAATTTGCCTGATTCTAACAAGCTGGGGAGCCCTCTGTCTTGCAGAGCCAAGAACCTATTCTGGAATTTATTTATGTCAACTTGCATATCCTGGATTCTTCTGTCCAGGGTCTGAATTAGTTTCTTCATTGTTAGGACTCTTTTGATTAGAGATATTGTTTCAGTCCTGTTTCCAATTCCCATTTTCACCAGCTAGGAACTTGTCCTATAGTTGAGTACTTCAATCATTTTGGGGGCAAACTCAAGCATGTTGCCTAGAGAAGTCCTTGCTCTGTGCAGTTCTTTTCTTGCTCTGCCAATGAGTCCCACTTGCTCATATATGGCATCAATGTACTCCCATTGGTTAGTTATTGATTGTGCTATGGTGGTCCAAATTACTTGTTTGAGCTCTGCTGTAACTTTATCAAAATTGAGCTCCTTTTCTAGCTCTGAAATTATTTTCTTCAGAGCTTTTACTTCTCTTTCCCTCTCAGCCACATTTTGCTTAGACTTATCATATTTTTCATTTACTTTTGCTAAGCTGTCCTTGGCTTGGCTGAGTTCTGACATCTGAGACCCTAGCACCTGTATTTCTTTCCTCAACTTCTGCATGTCCAGGCTCTCAGCCTATTCTGTTGCTGGTGCTGTGGTGGCTGGTGCTGTGGTTCCTGGAACATCCTGCTGTGCCTGTTTCTTTGGAGGGACAGTATCTTGAGGGGTCTCCTCAAGGTCTATTGATTCTGTGGGCGGCTTGGAAGATTGCCCTGCCTCCCTCCTTTGTAATGCTGCTTCTAAGGTGGTCTCAGTGTCTTGCAGCTTTTCCTGTGTTTCTATCAGCTCTTTATATAATGTCATTAATAATGCAGCTGCATCCTTTTCTTGCCTCTGCTAGGCAACCTCATCTGTTTGTGGGTGTAGAGTTGGGGGAATCTTCATTTTCTTTTTAATTGCAGCCATGTCTGCATCCCTCAGTTTAAGGACTTGTTGTATTGCCTTAACGTCATTGGGGTCATGCCCAAATTCTATGATTATTTCCTCTAATGCCTTGATTCTGTTATCTTTAGCTTGGGAGGATGCCCTTTCCAACTCAAGCTGTGCTGCAGTGTTGTTCAAGCTATTTTGCAGCCTATAATTAATCAAGGTCTTATCTGCCAGAGTGGCATAGACCATCTCACCCGTCTGCTTGTGGAGCTCAATCTGATCCATGGGGTGGATTTCTTTTGAAAGGACTTCTAAATTAGTCCTGATATAATCTGCAGCTATTTGTGGTTGTTGCACTATAGGAGTGAAATGGCTCATGGTCATCTTGCCTTCTTGCACATCAAAGGCAACCATGAGCCTTTGTTGATTTGCAGGAGCCATATTTAATAGGTGATTATAGAGCCGAATTTTTATTGGCTCACTCCTCCGTTTGGCTTCTTTAAATTGTTCTTTTATGCTTGCACCTGTTCCCTGCTGCTGCCCTGAGGAGCTCACTTCTCCCAACGCTGCCCTGTCTTGCTCTTGTTGCAAGGAGCTGGCAGAAGCCTCCATGCTTGGCATTTCCTCCTCTGAGAAGGGATTTAGCCTTTAACTCTTCTCTACTGTTTCAATGAGGGGAGTCTCCCTCTCTCTCTTTCTGCTAATGTCCTCCCTTTGAGGGGTCTGGAGGACAGAGGAATCAACCCTGGAGTCTTACCTTGGAGGTGCCATATTTGTTGTCTTTTCTTGAGTAGCTGCCTAGCCCTCTGCTTTCTGTTTCTCCTGACCCTATTGGTCAGCTTGTTGTTGTTCCTACTGGGGCTACTGTTGATGGCCCTGTTGGCCCTGTTATTCTTGTTGGTCCTCTTGGTCTTGTTGGTCCTCTGCTTCTTCCATCACTTTATCTTTTCCCTTGCTCTGTCCTTGATTGGAAGTTTGCACTGCCTCTTGTTGTGTTGCAGAGGATGAAGCAGGGGCTGTTGTCTGAGGATTTGGTAGAGCAGGCACCTGAGAAGGACATTCCAAGTCAGCCATTTTTAATAAATGCCTTCTAGCCCTTTCAACTAGCTCTTCTTGAGATACA
>APFE030404828.1:0-11145 GCA_000404065.3 Pinus taeda
ATTTCGGCTCGGGGTGTGCCGAATGGCTGGCCACAGAGCGTTGGTATGTCTTAGACAGGCTTTTGTCTGGATGGCTATGTTATTTCTCTTTTTCTTCATGTCAAATCCAGTGGTATGGATTTGCAGTTGTAGAATATCCTGGATAGTTTCATCAAAAGTATAGACAGAGAAATTAGGATAACAGTCGAAGTAGACTGGGCCATCAGACAGGGGAGCAACAATTCCACCAATAATAGAGTCTGTATATTTATTATGTGTCAGATCTCTGACAGTTGCAAGCACAAAAGTATTCAATCCTTTATGGACTAAAGGATTAATCCCGACTCTAATACATCCAAGATGTACATAATTTGTCTTCAGTCTTTTTGCTTCTGCTTGTAGAGATTTAGGATCGAGTAGAGGGATAGTTTGTATACTATCTGAATTCTCTTCTACTTGACTGACCGATTCTTTAATACTGATTCTAGAGGCAGCAATTAAATGAAACGGAGCTAAGTCACTATAGACTTCTGAGGGTGTAATATCTGGGAGAGCCCATCTAGCCGAAGACTGACTTTCTTCATAAGTCTTTTCTACAGAATTTAAAGTTCTGTTTGAGCTACTTTCAAACATTTCTTTAAGCATATTATTTTCTGGGAGAGACTCTTCTTCAAGCTCTCTGAATGAGACAGACTTTCTAAATGAATCCATTCTTTGAAATAAAGAGTGATTTTTGGAGTACCAACCTTTTGAACCAGACGTTACTGGCTCTGATACCAATTTCTAGCAGTGGCTTCTATCACAAGCTTGCTCTTTCTCTGTGTCTGTAAATTCTTTCTGATAGCCAACTCCTGGTGAACCAGTGGTGAACCTACTCGGATCTTTCTCGCACTAGCGACCTTCACAACGGCTTCCTTGCCTTACACGGTCTTGGCGTCCCTTCAATCCTTTGGCGAACTTCCTGCGAACTTCGGACGAAAGCTCAGAGAGAACTACTATCACAGGGCTTCTTTATAAATGCACAGAGGTACTCAGAGATGAAAATGGAATACCCATATTATTTCAGAATGAAAATTTCTTACAGAATGCTCACAGAGCTTTTACAGAGATTGATTCTTTCTAGAAACAGACTAGTCTTGCTTTTTCCGGACTTTTCACCGCTTAATCATAAGCAAGTTACTACCAGAGGCTTCTGGCAAGATCTAGGTTCTTTTACTTGAATCAGACTTTACACACCAAACTTGACTCTTTTAATGGTTTGGCCACTTTAGGTTCTTACCAGTGCCGAGCACACTGATACGCAGGCTTCTCAAACCAACTAACGACTTTGAGTGATTACTCGTGATGCAAGCAGATCGGATTGGTTATCCGCAGATGCAGAGCAGGAGAACACTCGACTCCAAACACACACAAGATTGCCTAAGACTCGATAACTCTAAGACCCGATGCCCTCTAATGAGCCTTACCCTTCTTTATATAGCCATAGAAGGGGGGACAAACATTACTGTTCTTCAGACCGAAAAGACCTCCAGAATCATTTTATTTCCGTCTTTTATCAAAGCGACGTCCGCACAAATATCCGGGCCAGGCCGAATAATTGCTTTCGGGTAACGCAGGTGATAATTTTTTCTGGAAAGTAGATTCTTGCATCAAAATTCGGAATTATGATAATCTACACAGTGGATACTTTTGTACAAAAAGCCCACGAGAAAAGACTAGGAGGGAATATTTACACTGTGGAGACTTTTGAACAGTAAAGCCCACGGGAACACTGGTCACAATTAAGCCCTTGTGACTGGTACTTATTCAAAATAAAGTCAAGTCAGGGAATCTTTCCCTCTTGTAAAGCAAGTCATCACATGCCTTGGTATATATTCGCCGGACTATCATTGGCTTTCCCAGTATGATCTGATGTTGCACTTTGGTTAGCACGCACCATTCTAAATGATCTACCATATATTCATGGAGAGCATAATTAGTCATGTGGAATGGGTCCCATTCTTTGGCTGTCATTTCTCTGACTGTGCTGTAGATGCGATGATAGCAATCTCCAATATTATAATCAAAACACTTCTGACAGTGTCTTCTTTGAAATCCTTCATGGTACACAGGATCCATAGCTGTTCTGTTGACGCCGTAATCTGTCCACCAGTTTCTGAACCATTCACATTGCCGATTATTCTGTGAGGCTGCCATTGTGCTAAATTTTAACTTGGTATAGTGGGTATCTGTTTTGTCATCTACATTCATAAAGTCCCACCATAACTTCTTATAATCCTGGAAATTGTAGACTGTGTCTGGGAATATTATTTTTGGATCATTTCTTGGCCATCTTGCTCCTGATTGGATTTGCGAGAGATTTTCCCATAAATCTCTTGTACGATAAATACAGAAGTATGCCCCATAGATTCTAGTATTGCTGTCGCCTTGGTGACCAATCCGTCCAATGTCATGGAAATTTGTTTCTAATGCTTCTCTTGCTGTCCTTGCATCAGCCTTTGCTTTAGTATATATCATGTCATGGATCCATTTTCTTCCTTTTGGATATATTCTTCTTTCTGGTACATAATGTTGTAGATCTGTATGCGGCTGGAGATCTGCATCAAGAACTTTTGTATTCCGTAGTTGCCATGTAGGCTTCCAGCTGTTTTTGTATGTTTCCCAGTCTTGATTATCTGGGATAGTCCGCAGGACTTCACATTTCTGACTTGGATCCCATTCAGTGACGATCATCATAACTTGTGCAATATCTTTTTCAAGATATTCTCTGCTGAGAAAGTCAGGGAGGCAATTTTGTTCTCCTTTAATGTGCTCTACAGAGAAGTCAAAATTTGCAAATAATGCTTGCATCTGGCAAATTTTGCTTCTTCGGGTTTCTTGATGTCTTTGGACAAGACTTTTTTCAAGGCTGAGGCATCTGTTCTGAGGAGAAATGATTTGTTAATAAGATAAACTGCAAATTTGCTAATACAATTCCAAGCAGCTTTTACCTCTCTTTCAATAACAGAATATTTCTGTTCAGTTGGGTTCCAGATACCTGAGGCAAACTGAACCACTTGTTCTTCTTCACCAATCCTTTGTTTCAGGATTCCACCCCAACCTATATCACTGGCATCAGATTCTACAATTTTAAAGGCCTCATCATCTGCAATATATAGAATGGGCAAGGATTTTACCTTTGCCTTGATTTCCTGAACTGCTCTGGTGTGCTTTTCTGTCCATGGGGGAGGATTTTTACCAGTTCTTGGATTGAGCAATTTTCTGTCAGTAGCACAGTCTTGATAGAAACTGCTTACATAATTTAAACATCCAAGGAATCTCTGCAGCTGTGTCTTATCTTTTAAGACATCTGGAAATTTGTCTGCAAACTCAATTGCATGCTGTTGTAGGGATATCTGACCGTTTGCAATCTGGTGTCCCAAAAATTTGACAGAAGTCTGAAACAATTCCATCTTCTTCTTGCTAAGTACAAGACCATTTCTGCGGACTAAATTCACAAAAATATTTACATGTTTAAAATGGTCATCAAGTACAAACTCATTAACTTCTTCATTTATTCACATTCTATAAATGACATAATTGTATAAAATTTAGTACAGGAAAAGACGAAACAAAGACAACCCATTATGATTTTTGGGCATTCTCTTGTGACAAGATGTAGAGTTGTTCTTTCATACTAGTGTTGGAACATTACTTATAATTGGATATATATATGCAACATGGATATGACAAATTATAGGGAAATATAGTATGAATGTGAACTTTCGTTTTATGAAATTGAGTAGAAATACTAGAACCATGTGACTAGAATTTTAATGTGCGAGTGATAGAAGAATAATTTTCCACTCTGATCCATATTAAAGTTTGGTTTCCACTACAATTTATATGTTGTATTAAAAGTTTTCAACCTCTAATACATGGATAGATAGACTCATAGTTAGAGAAAATATTTTAGGGCTAATTTTTATTAGTGTAACTTTTTTACTAAGAACATAGACATGTCAAACTTGTCTTAGATTCAAACATCTTTACTCAGGAGTTATTGTCCAAAAACTTGCCATGATCATTATAATTAAATTATATGGTTTCAATCAAGTTAAGTATATGGTATTAATTAAGTTATCAATAAATAAATATGAAAAAAAATAAAGCAAATAATGAATACAAAAAAACAAATTAGCACATAATATTGGCTAACTTCTCTATATTTCCCTTTGTGTAATACATTATATATTGCAATAGGTTTCAATTTCAAGAAGGGCTATTCGATTTTGAGGCAATTCAAATCAATAATTGTTGATGACTATTTGTCTCTTGGTATGCATGTATTGTGGTTGTCATGCATGTGTTATATCAATGTTAATGGTGATAGGAATTCATAATGTGTTTATTCGCAAAGATAGAAGCACACACATTGTTAATATGGGTGCACACCAACTATTGAGGTGCGGGCACATAGGATGTCAAAGTTTGTTCATGTACAATGAAACCCAATATATACAATTAGAAATGAGTGAGTTAAATGATGTAGGGTTGTATGGATATAAGTTTGTTTCCCTTTGTCCTTACTTGTTGGAGGTTAGGGGAGGTTGGTAGGGAGAATGTCATTATCACAAATGTTATATGAGTGTTAGGGCCATAAACATAGGCATAGTTAGAGGAGACTAATGGAAATGATGGATTTTTTCTAGCATGTGTGAGGTTGTGCACTAGATAATAGTTTTTATGCTTGGATCACACTAGGAATTTTTTCTTGAAACTACTATATCTCTTGGGTTAAATAATAAACATCAAAGAAACTCAAGCACACACTAAGTAAGGGACATTAGGATTTTACAGTTAAGAAACCTTCCAAGGGAAAAAAAATATTCAATAATAACATTCTCACTTGCATTTATATTCTACAATTAAGTCCATTTATATAAGAATAGATGACCATAATTAGATATTTATTTTAACCTAACATAATTTTCTCCAATAATCTCCCCCTAAATCTCTCAACTAGTTTGAAAAGATATGAGATCTGTAACCCTAACTTCACTTGTTCTCCTTATCTTTTATTCATATGTAGACTTTTATGCATAGTACTTTCTTTATATATTATAATGTGTTCTTGAAATATCATATATAGGAGTTCATCCTTCATACTTCCTCCTTAATGAACACTTGTGATTTCAATATTCAATCACCATTGTTGATTTTCCAAGGATCTTCTAAAATAATAATTACTTTTTACAATTTTTTACATTAATCTTTCTTGTATTCACATTTATCATAAAGAAATTACAAAGAACATCTTAGTAGTAGAAACAAAATGTCAGTATGATCATAAAGAGACAACCAAACAAGAACAAAAACATTTACCCTGGGAAAACCCACTTGGAGGAAAACCCAGCAACCTTTTTCTTAGAGAAATTATTCAATTCAACAAGAGATACAATCTGAACTTTTAGTCAAAACAAAGTCAATTTGACCACAAATTTACCCAAATAGATTCGACCTCCAGAAATTTTGGCCTCCTAAAATCTCAATCGCTAGAAATTTTGGTATCCTTCATTAGAAATTGGTCTTTGATGCCTCATGGAATTTCGTCCTTCTATGCCTCAGAAATTTGTCCTTCTATGACACAAAATCTGTCTTTTATTGGCCTTAGATTCATCCTTTATTAACCCAAAATTCTACCTTAGAATATGCTTATTATGAATCTTCGAAAATATGTGCAAATGGAGAGGGCGAGTGGCCTATTTATAGTGAACAAAAGTGCCCCAAATAGTGTGACTGTGTTGTAGTACTCAACAACCCCCCCATTTAATTTTTATTTTAGCCATATAATAAAATTATGGGGACCCTTTTGTTTTTCAGTTTTGATTGCCTTAGCAGATTTTACCTAACCCTAGATTTCTATATCTTTTGTTTCGCCTCTTTTCATTATCGAATTTGTAAATAATGTTTGGACTTAGGCTAGATATTTTAACTACCTTGGTATACTAAGTATAGATAAATTGCATAATCACTTTTTATTTATGCTATTTTGTAAATATTTACTTTTTGTATAAATAATAAATTTATTTTGATTTATTTTAATTTGTAAATAATAAACATAGCCCTCAATACCAAGCTTCAATGTTAAAGTGGCTTTATTATTTCAAAGTAATAGGGATAAAACCTTTATATTACAAGTGGTTTTAGTTTATGCATATCACAAAGATCACATATCGAGGTTACAACGTTTAAATGTTACGACATATCAGAACCCTGATATGTCCCCACCTTTGTTTCGCTTAAATGAATAGTGCAATGGGTTTTATATATTATAATGGAGTTTCTAACATCTGTTGGACCTACCATATGCCACATTATATCGGGCCTTGCTATATTGTAACTTATTTTCACAAAGAGTTACGATATAGTTGGCTTTCGATATTTCATATTGTTTTATTTATATTGAAAATTAACTTTGGCTATTCCTAAAAAGGATTGCACACACACACACACACACACACACACACACACACATATATATATTCTCTAACCAGGACCCACATTCCACGTTATTATTTTTGATCCCTCATATTGGAGGTAGTTCATATCGAAGATCTCCTTTCGAGACACATTTAAAAACTTCAATCGTCGATATTCAAATATGCCAATCCTGGTGATATGTCGATATAACATATCCCTCCAACCTCTAATACAATACTCCATCTGATCCTCAATAGAAATATAACTTCCCACTCCGCCCTCTCATAATATCTACATCGTTGATATTCCAATGTGCCTCCCCCTTCGACTTCTGATATCTTCCAGCCTCCGATACCAGACCAGCTATGTGTATTAATGATGGTTTAATTAGAATATCACATCCACCTGTATAATCATAACTTTTAAATTGTAACACTCGTAAAACCCCCGATAATCCATTCACCTCCAATATTTGGAACCGATACAGTTTAAAAAACAATTAAATGTGAAATCACATTCGCTCCATATCGGAACCTCCCAATATCAGCGTTTTTGTTTGCGTACATTATAAAAATTTCCGACGGACTTACCTCTAATTCCACTCAAATTTTTCCACGTGTCCCTATTTGGTAGGGTTGTAATGTTTAAAAAAAATTTCATTTAATTTGTTTTAATTTGGTCTCATGGCTCATATTTTTTATTTTATAGTTTTCTTATATTTTGGCTTGTTTTTCTCCCTGATTTCGACTAATTTGACCATGTATTGGTAGAGAAGCTTCCAGGATGAAATATACCAACAAATCCAGTAATTGATCTCTAAAATAAATCCTCAAGGTTGAAAAGCATATCTAAAATGGGCAAGAAATTGCTATCGTTGTTGAACAATTGATTGTGGTCTTATCCAAGCATGAGCTAAATTGGGCATCTCCTCAAGCCGTAGCCATTCATATTCCACCATAATTTGATCTAAAGGAATAATTCAGCTTTATTTTACCTTTATTTGCTCCATTTGTCGAGAAAATCAAGGGAGACTATTAGTATTCCCAATAAATGCCATCTCTGGGATCTGCAATAGGGATTTGAATCATGTAAAAAGGTCTTCTCTACTCTACAATTCAGGATTCTAAAAGAATTATCGTGATAGG
Organism: Pinus taeda; assembly: GCA_000404065.3. Classification (NCBI taxonomy): domain Eukaryota; kingdom Viridiplantae; phylum Streptophyta; class Pinopsida; order Pinales; family Pinaceae; genus Pinus; species Pinus taeda. The sequence continues at coordinate 7,587 of APFE030404828.1, forward strand.
GATTTAGGGTTGTAGAGGAGAGGAGAGTTTAATATAAGATCTGAGGAATATATAGATTTATCTTTTACATATTTGAACTATGTATGAAGAGCAGAGCTTGCACTATTGCAGCTCCTATTTCATTAACAAAGTTTATGAGTTGTAGAGGATTGTTGGAGATCAGAGCAAGGGAATTGGACTTAATAAATTGGTATTCAAGATATTATTATTTTAATACTAGTTTCGTTTTATAATAGCAGAGACTTGTGATTTTCAGTCATATTTGTGCACTATTGTCTATGTGAGTGAGTTATTGCAATTATTTGTTGTTTATTTCTGCTCTTATGTGTTGAACTTTGATTTTTTAGTAACTACTTACTCAGAGATCAACCTTTTAATTATTTATTAACAAACATTAATATTATTTGAACTATTGCCTTGTATTATTCCTTAATCAATCAAGTTGTTGGATTACTAATCATCATCATTTTTGTGAACTACTTCCTAAATGTTGTTGATTAATAATTTTGGTTAAAGGATCTCTAAACATGATATGTTTGGTAATCATAATATCAACTAATTGAACTACTTCATTGACTTGATATTCACTATAAGCCAGACATATTTAAATCTCAATTAAATTAGTTATCTTACTCTCGGCTAGGTGAGATCTACATCTTCCTAATCGAAACAGCTTTAGGTTTTCTATCCTTTTGCTTGTATTCTAGTGTTAGTTTATAGTTAGATTTAATTCTACATTTCAAGAAGTCCTTTTATCAAAGAGGAAAAATTTAGGTGTGGCTTGGTTGAGCCCCAGATTAGCTTAAGGATCACTCTCTTACCTAATTAACAAGATGACTGATATGATGTCTCTTCTCTATTGGTAGGTGAAAGTCATATTTTAAGCGAGTGGAGATAGAGAGAAGGTAATTGGGCCTAGTTTAACTAGTCGGAACCACCATTTCAACAGAAAAGGAGCTGCTCTAAGTTCCCGACCGGGTGGTCTCCCTTATAATGTTGTAGACAAAGATTTTTGAGCCTTCAATAGACCGTTGGGCTGATTCGACATGAGTATATTGAGGCTGACCTTACATTTTGGAGACAATAGCTCAATATTTAAAATTCAAACTCCCTCTTTCTAAATCCGACATGAAGAACATGTCTTACATATTTTTGGAGGGTTAAAATATCAGTTATGGAGACCGACCATAGCTACAAAAATTAAACACTTCCTCTTAGATAGGGAGGTATTCATAATGACTATCCAAATGTTCCCTTGCTGATAGACTTCTCTAAGAAAAGGTTATAACAATTTATCATCATCATCAACATTATCCAATTACCCTAATCATGGTCAACAATTTTAAATCATGGTAAATCAACAACACCAACAAGTTACCATAATTCTGGTTGGTACCTCTAACGTGTCGTGTATCCTCACCATAATTATGGTTGGTACTCTTGACACATGGTTAATACTCCTAACACATGGTACATCATTAGCATCAATTGGCCACCATAATTCTGGTCCATATGACACATGGTATACAAACTAGTCTTGGTTCACTATCATTTTAGTTAATACCTTTGACACATGGTGAATCTCCAAAGGCCACACTCTACCTGGGTAATTATGGGCCTGATACTAAATGAGCTCACTCAAATTATCTAGAGTGTTCTGAACTTGATTTTGAAATACACCCACCCAACTAAGTGATCATGGGCCTCTAGGACCATTCTTCGTAATTCTAATAAGCATAATTGACATAGGAAGAATGACTTTCCTTTGCTAGACCATTCTCCCTAATTCTTGTAATACTTGACACAGTGAGAATATTTCCCCCTTATCATATCATTCTCCCTAAGGAAGAATGTTTTTCCCTGATGTTATCATATCAATACTTTGGACAAATCTCCCTAATCCTGGTTAACCATACCTAAGAGAGACATGCTCAATCACTCCAAGCTTGACCTCGATGTATTTATAATTCATCCTAGAAGATAGGCTTTGTTCACAATTTTCTTGACTGAAGAATAGTATTAAAGCCATATTGCTTCCTTTTGTACCATCTCTCAGTATGTAGTTGCTTTCTCTTTCTATTATGGATTTGTAAATACTTCTAATCTCATTTCAACTTTAGTGGTAATATATTTAGGAATCAATGTAACATATTCTTTTTCGTCATTCTTCATTATTGTCTCATATTAATAGCAAGTAGAGCTTCAGGTAATCCACATTTAAAATTGGATGAATGCCTATGCATGCTTGTAGATATAACTTAAACATGTTTTTTTTAATCTACTCAATAATAGTGTAAAGAATTTTGATAAAATCAATATTTTTTCCTTCTCCTTGAAGTGTTCATTTTTTACTATAAATTGAAATTGTGTTTCCTGTAACATACCTCCTTACCACCCATAGCCCATAATAAGGGTAGAAGGAGGTAGTTACTATGATTGACCTAACCTCCAAGGTCCTATTATGGAAATTGGGTCATAAAATTTTCTATATTTTTCAAAAATTTCAAAACCAAAAATAAATAGCGTCATTGTGTTCATCTCGTCGAGAGATTTCTAAAAATATAAAATTTTCTCAATCCAACTCCTGGATCAAAATTTATGGCCATTCAAAGTTTCAACCTGTAACCTCATGCCACATCACCATTAGATGTAGCCAAAAAACCATACTAAAAACCATTAGAATACTAAAAAGAATACTAAAAACCATTAGATGTAGCCAAATTATCAGTAAATTAGTATAAAGTTAGAAGTGTTTATAATTCCATATTCCAAAGGGAAATAAACTATGTAAAGAATTTTAAAGATTGTTAGATGTAGCTAAAAGAAAACAACTGTAAACTATTATAATAGATCAAATATTTCATATACAATGATGAAATTACACTAAAATACAATCTATCCAAAGGCTATCACAGTAACACATGAAATGCATAGTTGGCACTTTTATGACATGCCCCACTTTTCCTTCCCTATCCACTATTGAATTTGTTTAACTCCCTTCCTAAAATGATTCATTTAAAATGATTGTTATCAACAATGATGTCATAAGCAATATCCAAAGGTTATAATAACAACACATGATATATATTAATCGGGCATGAATAATATTGGCATGGTGTATGAAAATTCAGTCAAAAAGAATGAGTAAGAATGAAAAAGTAACATTTGATCTAAAGATTGAGTTTGAAATTTTGGAAGTTAATATAGATGTTAAAACAATGTGATCTTGGTTGAGAAGGATTCAAATTTCCAATGTGCAACTAAGATTCTTTCTTTTGACTAAAAGTTTATTTTATTTTATTTTGGAAACAACGTAGTACAAAAGACACACTTGCAATCAATATTTGTATTAAATCATGATATAGATTAACTATGAAGTTTTAAGTGAGTTGTGAAAACAAATTGGTATGGATGTATAAGATTAGAGAGGGATGTTGGAGTAATTCTCATACTCGCCTCATTAGGAATCAATTACATGGACTGTTGGGTTGTGTTATATTCTTTCCACATAGTTAACAGGGGGTTTGAGGGGTACCCGTAACCCCACTTTATGGGGTTC
>APFE030404829.1:1369-72294 GCA_000404065.3 Pinus taeda
GAATGAAATGTAGCAACGTAAAAATCATTTTGTCTTGGTAATGTAAGAAGTAAAAAGAATGCACAACACTGCAGGAGTAGAAAAAGAAATGAATGAAGAAAACCAGTGGATAGTTTTGTTGAAATCCATGAATTGTTTCACACAGGTGAAAAGGTAAATCTGTAAATCCCTGTAAGTTTTGTTTCCACACAGTAGTGAATGTAAATGAAATAGAAATATTTACACACATTGGTGTAAAATTTCATAGGAGGCAGAGTAAGTTTTGTGAAAATGTTTTGGTGAATCCCTCTGAGTAAAAGAGGATGAATATGTAAGTGTTTTTGTTTAATGAATAGAAATCATTCTATGGTGGTGCAATACTCTGCTCTGTAATTTTTTTAAAAGACTTCTCTGTGCAAAAAGATCCTGGAGCAAAGGAAACAGAGCATTGCCTCTGTGTTTTATTTTCTGGTTTTGGTATTTTCCCATTGCAAACAAAAATACCCAACAGAGAGTTGTCGCTGCCTGCATAGAGAGGCACTGTGAATTGTTGATCTATGCATTTATCGACCTGATCTTGGGTGATTGGTGGTGTGATGATCTGGTGCCAACAGTGGCATTTATTCATTCATTCATAAGTGAAATTTCTTTATTCCTCCTTCACTCATTCATTCATAAGTGATGATCTCGTGCCAACTGTGGCTCGATTGGGATTTCATTGTCTCCTTGGGCTTTGGATGCGAAGGAGGAGAACGACGAAGTTTACAGTCTTTCCAAGAAGAAAGACTCGAACTCTGGAACTCCATATTGATTTGGTTGGATTGTTGTGCTCGCCTGGAAGAATCCCTTAAACCCTTGGGATTTTATGTTGATGCTGATCTCTGCTATCTTGGGAGGTGTCGGATTTGCATCCGTGTTCGTTCATAGAAAGTCCCTGGTTTGCTCATTGCTTCTCCGTTGTATTGTTATTTGCGAAATGGATCTTTCGAGCTTGGCAGTTTCAGAGAGAAAACATGAAGACTCTATGAAAAGAGCTTGTTCATTACATTCACAAACATATAGATTTATACATAGATTGAGCTCGAGTGTCATTTATTTTTCACCAACGCTCGCCCACTCCTGCCTAATGACATCGAGAAGCAATTCTATGGATTCTATGGAGTGCACGTGAGGAGCCAGTCCTATGTTGGAAATAATAAGCTCAACCACTGCAATAAACACTTTGACAGCAACCATACTTGTCAGAAGTATTTTTGCAGGTTGAGTGTTTGTTTGAAGATGGAAGGACTGAAGCCAGGTGCGAACCATTCTGAAACGCAACAAGGAATTTAAAGCATTTAAGATATTTTTCTAAATAGATATGGGCAAGCATTCATTCAGTGACTATTGCCCACACTCCACAAACACCTGCACGATTCTGATCACACTCAACAACAACATCATATTAACTATTTTGCTTTGTCATGAATTAAATGTAAAATCATATGTTGAGGTAAATACGAATGTAAAAGTAATTTTGTAGAAGAGAGGGTAAGAGAGTTAAAGAGAAAAAGAGAGGGAGGCTCTCTGAGGAGAAAATGGTGGAGCAAATTTTGGTGGGCGCGTGAAAACAACAGTTACTGTGTTTTACTGTGTGTTATTCCGCGTAAGTGTAAATCACTGTAAAACCTTTGTTTTACTTGGTGAATGAGCCACAGTCTCATGTAAATGTATTTTAATGTTTTAGACTTTAATACTAAGTTTTTAGTGTGTTGCTCCAAACCTACTTTGTTTTATTTTTTCCGTGAGTGAATATTTTTCTTAAGTCTTTGTATATCTTCGCGAAGAGTCATAGAGTTGCATGAGATTACCTTCGAGAAATTACCTCTACGGTGCGCGAAGGTGAGCTGCGCAAAAGAAGCTTCATGAAAGTCATAGCCCTATGCCTCTGTGCATAAATTCTTTTCGCGTAAATTCTGTCAATTTTTCTAATATGGTGTCAGAGTGGGTTAAACTTTGTTAGTGTAAAAATAAGTGTTCTACTAGCAGTTAAAATTGTTTTGAGGGCAGATTGTTTTTAGCATATTTACTAGCAGGTAGAATGTTTTTTTAACTCAGAAATGGCAACATCAAGCACAAGCTTGACTAATCCTCAGCTACCTCAGTTTAATGGAAAAAAATACTATTATTGGGCTATTACAATGAAGGCCCTGTTTTCTTCTCAAGACATTTGGGATTTGGTTGAGAATGATTTTCAAGAACTAGTAGATGCAGCAACATACAATGCCTTATCTCAAAAAGAAAGAGATTTGTTAAGGGACAATAGGAACAAGGATTCAAAAGCCCTGCCTTATATTATATCCCAAGCAATTCATGAAAGTATTTTCCCAAGGGTTGCAGCAACAATGAAGTCCAAGCAAGCATGGGACACCCTCTAGACAGCCTACCAAGGCATGGCAAAAGTCAAGACAGAAAAACTGCAAATGTTCAGGAGAGATTTTGAAACACTTTGTATGAAAGAGTCTGAGAATGTAGACTCATTTTTTACACATGTAAAGGGGTTGGTTACTCAAATTAGGTCTCATGGTGAGACACTTGAGGAAAGAAGAATAGTTGAGAAAGTTTTGAGAAGTTTGCTAGCAAGGATTGACGCCATTGTTGTGGCCATAGAAGAGACAAAGGATCTCTCACAGTTCTCAGTGGATGAGCTTAATGCATCACTGATTTCTCATGAACATAGACTGAATAGGGCAACAAGCTCCTCATTGGAGCATGCCTTCAAGACATAAGTATCATCTGGTCAAGGTCGAGGCAAGAGAAGATCATATACTAGAGGAAGAGGAAGAAGTCCACAAAGAGGTGGAAGAAGCATCCGTTCAAGCTCCAATGGAAGAGGCAACATTCAAAATCCAAGTCAAAGCCCAAGCCAAAATCAAGCACAAGGTCATAGGTATGATAAATCTCAAGTTCAATGTCATTACTATAATAAGAATGGTCATTATGAAAATGAATGTAGAAAGAAGAAATATGACATTAGTAACAAACCAAGTGTAAATTTCACAAAAGAAAATCAGAACCATGATAGCATGTTTTTAGCTTATAATGTAGCACAAGAAAAATAGAGTGATATATGGTATCTAGATTCAGGGTGTAGCAACCACATGTCAGGAAACATAGAAATTGTTTCAAATCTAGATGAAAGTGTGAAATTTGAAGTGACATTAGGGACTGATGGCAAAGTATCTTCCATGGGAAAAGGAAGAGTTAATATCCTAACAAAGAAGGGGGAGAAGAAGTACATCTCAGACGTTTACTTTGTCCTTGGTCTGAAACATAATCTCATAAGAATTGGACAGCTCATGTAAAAGTGCTACAATGTCTTTTTCAAGAATAATGTATGCACAACTTTGGATAGGCCTCCAAGAAGACAACTGATTGCAAAGGTTTAGATGACAAACAATATAATGTTTCCCTTAAAATTAAAATGAGATTTGCAGAAAGAAGGTGCACAAGCATAACTATCTATGAACTCACAAGAAGCTACGCGAAAAGAGACAACTGTCATACAAGTAAACTTTCAAACATAGGTAAAAGATGAAAACGGGTTATGGCATTTGAGATTTGGACATCTCAACTTTGGAGGTTTGAATTTGCTGCATAGGAAAGACATGGTGAAGGGTTTACCACTCATAGAAAAACCAAAAACCCTATGTGAAGGATGTATCTTGGACAAGCAACATAGAGAGACATTTCCAGCAGGAAAATTAGTGAGGGCAAAGGCACCTTTGGAGATTGTCCACTCAGATTTATGTGGACCAATGCAGACACCATCAATTGGTGGCAACCACTATGTATTTACCTTCATAGATGACTACACAAGGAAGACATGGGTCTTTATCCTAAAACAGAAAAGTGAAGTGTTTGAGCACTTTCGCCAATACAAGACTCTTGTTGAGAAGCAAAGCAGACACTACATCAAAGTCCTTAGGACTAAAAGAGATGGAGAATACATCTCAAATGATTTCTTTCGTTTTTGTAGGGATAATGGAATTCACAAGAAATTTACAACAAGGTATACACCTCAACAAAATGGTGTAGCGAAAAGAAAGAATAGGACCATTATGGAAATGGCAAGGAGTATGTTGAAGGCAGAGCATTTTCAAAATGATTATTGGGTTGAAGTTGTCACTTGTGCAACATATATCTTGAATAGATTTCCAACCAAGAGTGTCCAGAACATAGTTCCTAATGAGGCATGGAGTGGAAGAAAACATATTGTCACTCACATGAGAGTTTTTGGACGTGTGGCGTATGCACATGTCCGGATGAGTTAAGGAAGAAGTTGGACAACAAGGGGGAGAAATGTATATTTGTTGGATACAATGATGAATCCAAAGCATACAAACTCTACAATCCGTCAACCAAGAAAGTCATAATTAGTAGAGATGCGCAGTTCATAGAAGAGGAAGCATGGGATGGAAGTTTATAAAAGACAATTAATGTCAAAGCATGCATACCACATGAGGACAAAGAGGAATTAACAACAATAAGTAATTCCTCAACAGTGACTCCCTCTACTCCTATTCAAGTGCAACAAAGAAGGCAGCAAACAATGCCATCAACAAATAATAGGACAGTTTCACATAGCCAAGAAAGTGCTTCTCCAAGCACATCGCGAAGCGTGACACCAAGTGATATGTCAAGCCCATCTCCAGCAAGCACAAGAAAACCAAAATTCAGAAATTTAAAGGAAATTTATGAGTAGGATGAAGTTGACAGTACCGTTGGTCTGAATTCGTTATTTGCCTTCTTTTGTCATGTTGATGACCCAATCCATTTTGAAGATGCAGTTAAAGAAGAAAAGTGGGTTGCGGCAATGGAGGAAGAAATAAAAGTAATAGAAAGGAATGAAACATGGGAGTTAGTGAGCCTTCCAAAAGGAAAACATGTCATTGGAGTGAAGTGGGTCTATAAGACCAAAAGCAACATTGATGGAAAGATTGAAAGGCACAAAGCAAGACTAGTTGTCAAAGGATACAAGCAGCAACATGGAAGAAATTATGCAGAGATGTTGACGCCAGTCGCGTGGATGGAGACAATGCATGCAGTTGTGGCGATTGCCACGCAACATAAATGAAAAGTGTATCAGATGGACGTAAAATTAGCGTTCTTGAATGGAGTGCTGAAAGAGGAAGCGTATGTTGTGCAACCGCCTAGTTATGACGTAGAAGGCCAAGAAGAAAAAGTGTATCAGTTGAGGAAAGAACTTTATGGGTTGAAGCAAGCACCTCGAGCATGGTACAGGAGGATAGATGCTTACTTGTTGGACAATGGTTTCGACAAACATGACGGTGATCCTACTCTCTACATCAAAGAGAGCGAACATACGATTCTCATTGTCGTCTTATATGTAGATGACTTGATTTTTACAGGTAGTGATGATTTCCTCGTCGTTGATTTCAAACAAGTCATGAAGAGTGAATTTGAAATGACTGACTTGGGATTGTTAAGATACTTTTTGGGCATAGAAGTGAAGCAAACCAAAAATGGCATTTTTATCTCTCAAGCGAAGTATGTGGAAGACATTTTGGAGAGGTTTAAAATGTAGAACAAAAGCATGATAGGCATCTTGATGTATTTGACTGCCACTAGGCGGGATATAATGTATGCAGTAAGTTTGGTGTCAAGGTTCATGGAGACACCCAAGGAGACACATTGGCAAGCAGCAAAAATGATTTTAATGCATGTCAATGGGACAAAACAATATGGTGTTTTGTACACAGTAACAAGTGATTTCAAGCTGGTTGGTTGCAATGAGAGTGATTGGGTAGGGAGTGTCGATGACAGAAAGAGTACGTTAGGATATGTTTTTCATTTGCATTATGGAGCCATTTCATGGGCCTCCAAGAAGCAGACAATAGTGTCACTATCAACAACAGAAGCTAAATATATCTCAACAACAACAACAACGTGTCAGGAAGTTTGGATGAGAAGGATGTTGAGAGATCTTTGTCATGACCAAGAGGGAGTGACAACTATTTTCTATTACAACACCTCAGCAATTACATTGTCAAAGAATTATGTCTTCCGAAAAAGGACGAAGCATATTGATGCTAAATATCATTTTATTATAGAGTTGATTAACAATGATGAAATTGTGTTGCAATACTGCAGGTCATAAGAACAATTTGTTGATATCTTCACAAAGCCATTGGCATGTGAAAGTTTTTTTTATCTCAGAAACTATTTGGGAATTGTCAATGGTGGCAATTGTGATTAAGGGGGAGTGTTGGAAATAATAATCCCAACCACTGCAATAAACACTCTGACGGCAACCATACTTGTCAAAAGTATTTTTGCAGGTTGTGTCTATCTTTGAAGATGGAATGACTGAAGCCAGACGCAAACCTTTCTGAAACGCAACAAGGAATTTAAAGAATTTAATGTATTTTTCAAAATATATATGGGAAAGCATTCATTCAGCGACTATTGCTCACACTCCACAAACATCTACGCGATTCTGATCACACTCAACAACAACATCATATTAATTATTTTTCTCTGTCGTGAATTAAATGTAAAATCATATGGTGAGTTAAATATGAATGTAAAAGTCATTTTGTAGAAGAGAGGTTAAGAGAGTTAAAGAGAAAAAAAGAGCGAGGGTCTTTGAGGAGAAAATGGTGGAGCAAATTTTCATGGCTGCGTGAAAACAACACTTACTGTGTTTTATTGTGTGTTATTCCACGTAAGTGTAAATCACTGTAAAACCTTTGTTTTACTTGGTGAATGAACCGTAGTCTCAAGTAAATGTATTTTCATGTTTTAGAATTCAATACTAAGTTTTTACTATGTTGCTCCAAACCTACTTTGTTCTATTTTTGCCGTGAGTGAATATTTTTCTTAAGTCTCTGTATAGCTTTGTGAAGATTCATAGAGCTACACGAAACTACCTAGATGGTGTGTGAAGGTAAGCTTTGCGAAAGTCATATCCATATGCCTCTCCGCGTAAATTCTGTCAAATTTTCTAAAATCCTACATGTGGTGATGAAACGTTGTGCGCTTCTTTTCTCAAGGCTCTCGAAGAGTTTGTTTGTGTTGGTTCTCTTGACATTCAGACAGTTGAAATTGTCCAACGATAGAGTCATTCCACAAACAATATTTTTATTAGTCAATGTTTGTTGTATCACACAATTTGAAGCGTGGTGCAGTGGCATGGATTGGATGAAGAATGGCTAAATAGTATTGCATTTTATGAAGGTTGGATGTTATGAAGGGAGTACATTTCCAAATTGAAGCATGAGAGGTGGTTGTGCATGCATTAGAATGTGCAGAACAAATGGAGAAGGCATCCCTGTATGAGATTCTCAGCGATGTTTATGACATTGTTCTTGCAAATCTGAAGGAACAAGAGAACTATCTTTGATGCAATGTAACTTAATAAAATCTCCACTGGTTCTGAAGCCCTTTTAATCAGGAACATAATCAAGAGAAACAAGGTATTACCAAAGAGGAAATCGACCTGATGTGCGCTTGGACTTCAATAAGGAGACTGGTTTTGCATGGGGAATGAAAGGAGGATGTCAGAGATGAGAATGAAGCCATTCAATGGAGGCATCCATGTTTTGTCTAAATTTACAAGGATTTCAATATCTGGATACATTTGAAAAGACGTTTGAAGATAGAAGCACTATGTTGCCGCTAAAGCAATAGTTTGCCAGATTGTCGCTAAGGGAAAGATTTTGAGTTTGAGGTTCAAGCTGAGCTAAGGGTCGTGTCTAATGCAGTGATCTGAAATGATCATAGACTAAAACTGACATAGAATTGGTTAGCCATTAATGAATTGAATGTTAGCTAAAAGTGTAGAAATCGAGAGAAAACTGCTTGAGAAGAAGACTTTACAACAACTAATTAAACATAAGTAAGATGCATAATAGAAGTGAAAACAATAAAAACACAGCGATACTAGATAGTAAAGTTGATTACGAATTTCATCCTTGATAGACTATGTCTCCGGGTCCACTTTCAAGATGGGCAACCGCTTTATTAGGATTGATACCAAGGAGTTCAATTACACAGAAAATAAACTAGACTGAATGTTCACGCAGGCACTTCTGATCACTATCAAGAGGGATCTCTCTGAACTAGTTTTCCAATGCCTATCATGGTTGCCAATTTCGACTCCTGATGCTCCTGTTACACTAAAAACAAAACAACCTCTCACTTCTAGAATCTACAGACAAAAATTCTAAAACCACTTTCTAATCCCTTTCATGGACAAAACTGCCTCTTATAGGCCTGCAGGTACATCGAAACCACCTTTGGCTGAATTCAGGATGAATAGGTTGTCTTCTGGATGGGTTTTGGAGCCTCAATCTAGTTGGAAATTGATACATAAGATGGCTTGCATTGTGGTCACATTAGTTGTTTAACAAAAAACCATAATAAAACCCAAAATAACATTAGATAATCCCGAACCTATTAGCGGTTAGATAATAGGGCGAAGGAGCTGACAACATATGTGAACAAACTTTTTTAACCCATGTTTTGGGCTCCAACAGTTCCGTTAACTGTTCACCATGACGATTGGTGGTTGCGGTTAACCCAATGCTCACATAATGTTGCCACCCACCTAACCGTAACTGTCCAACAAACCCATGGAGTTTAACCTTGATGGCTTACCTGCAACCTATCCACTTTCCCATTCACATGAACATGTATATTCCACTGCATCTTAACATCTGGCAGTTTAAGAACTGTGGTAAACTCTGGCGGTTAACCTTATGACCTCCGCCTATTCACATGGACCTGACAATTTTGTGGTTAAAGGTAGTAGTTAGGGCATGTGTTGTAATGTTTTTAATGGTTTACAATGTTTTTGTTATGGTTGAGAGGGTTTTAGAACTGGAGTTAGGTTTTTATGTATCGTTTTAACACATAGTTGGATGTGATAGGTTTGATAGGTTAGATCATAGGGTTTAGATGTTTAGGTTTAATGTATTTTATTACATGGTAAGGTTTAGACATTAGGTTTTATTCTAGGTTTAGGGTTTTATAATACATTTGTCACAATGTGACAAAACCAAATGCATATAATCGACATAAGCTACAGTTGCGACGAAAATCCTTTGTCAACACCCAAATCCTGTGCAGGCGAAAGACAACCACACGTCGATGATCAATCCTGGAGGAACTGTCGATGAACACAAGTCGATAGCTAGGTACAAAACCATCTCAACTAAACCCCATGAAAAACCATAAACATTACCTGAACAACCTAATCCATAACCAACACTGTCGAAACTGAATTAAATGCTGACGACGAGACTGAACACTGATGACGACACTAAACGCTAATGATGAACTGTGAAACTGATCTGACGAGATCCTCCTGGATCAATCCTCTCCACTTGAATGCTTTTGGACCACAAAAGTTTGACTAAACAAATAGTTGATGAGGGTAGAGCTCCCTCACTTTCCACCTTGACTTGATGATGTACCAATACATTTGATCAATCACCTACAAGTGATGACCCTGATGATGCTGACCATGGCACATTTTGGGTCGGTGACCTATTCCATCCATATTCAGTATGAAAAACGTGTGACGATGGGCAAACAACATGTTATGAACATGGGAATTGAATTATTTCCATGAAGAACCATGAGTTAGTGATTCATAATCATATTTGGAAACAGATTCTACAAGATATGGTTCAATACCATCAACATGTATTAAAAATCTATTTTGCGGAATAACAGAGACAATCAAAGATGTTTTTGATATCAAACCAGTGACTTGACTTGACATACTTTCCTTCTTCCTGATTACTAAGTGAACTTGCTGCAATGAACCCATCAAACTATAAGGTGAAAATTGCTGCAACTTAGTTTGTCTTTGAAAGTATTGAATTAGTTGTTGATTTATTTGAATCACTTTTTCTTTATTCATTAAATGATGTTTCCATTGCTTATCACTTTCCCTTGATGCATAAGTTTCCCTTAGATACTTTGACACTGCTTTAGAAAAGGCTTTGATATGAAGACAAAGAGGTTTCCAAACTATTCGAAACATGAAATGGTGACACAATAGAAGATAAATTTAACACTGATTTTCCCCAATACTGACTTGTATCCCTGTAATTGTTAATTTCCAAACTTGGATTGAAATGATTCATTCTGACATTAGGAAGAGGAACTTTAGGCACAAACTATAATTCATGTTGTATTCCCTGCTTATGAGTAAGATATTTGGTTTTACATAGAACTGTAATAGTTTCTATCTCTTTGATCAAACGATCTTTAAGTTGAGTCCCATAACTTGAACAAGAATCATGTTGATTGTTATGTTGTTCCTTTACAAACATGATTACAAATATTTTATTTGAACTTATTAATCACTTCATCTGATTAGTAACAATATTCAAATGATTTTTGTTTTGATGTGCCTTGACAATAAATTCAAACCCATCTTTCTTAAGGTGATATTTATGTTCTCTCCTATAGAATACTGCATCATGATCATAAAGATAAGGACTTCCTAAGACAACTCCACATATGTCTACTGGAACCACATCTAATTCCACTTCATTAATATAATTAGCTATTATGGAAAATATTAATCAAAACTGTTTGGTGACTTTTATCTAAGTTGATTTATTTAGCCATCCTAATGGGTAAGGTCTTGGATGATTCCATGTTTCCAAACCCAAACTTTTAACTAAATATTCAGATATTAGATTCGCCTGTGATCCACTGTCAAACATTGTATCTATTTTTGTATGCTTAGAAGTTATCCTCACGTTAAAAAATTCAACTCTTTTATCCTCATTTAGATGATTTTGGTTTGAAGAAGGTATAGAGGTATTAGAACTTGAACCAGTATCATAAGTTTTACCTATTGAAACCATTGTGGTTATTTTACCTTCATCACTTGAGTCAGAACCCAAATCTTGTTGGATTGTTGTATTGGCATTCTTTTCACCTTTCTTCTTCTAAAACTTCTTCGGTTTGAGTTCTGGGTGAAGTTTCCAACATTTGGACTCATCATGTCCGATCCTTTGGCAATGAGTACAAGTAGGTGTTTCACTTTCCTTCTGAGCTGTCGCTGATTTCTTTCCCTTCAGATTACCCTTCTTCTTTCTGTCTTTGGAATCCTTAATTTCCAATTGTCTGGATGGTTTCTGTGAAAACTTGAAAGGCCTGCCAATTCATTCAATATGTATGGCTTGAACACACACTTCATCAAAATCATCAGGATTAAACATCAATAAAGTATGTTGCAAATATGAATGTAAGTTGTCGATGTATTTTAACAAAGTTTCATGTGTATCCAATGAAATACCAAGCGCCAATTCTTTCTTTCTAAACTCTTGAGTAAAATCCTGAACACTCCACCCTTTACCTTGCCTCAGATGCTGCCAATCAATAACAGCTTGTTGCATGTATCCTAAAGGATAGAATTGTTTCTTAAGAGATTTTAAAAACTTAGACCATCAAGAGATGAATTTTCCTTTACGATTTACATCTATCCGAGTTTTACTTTCCCACCAGATTAAATTTGTTCCCCCCATTCTAAGCGTAGCTAACTGAATTTTTGTTTTATCATTAGAAATGTTCTGAATGCGACAATACACTTTTAACTGCTTAATCCAGTTATCTAGCTTTTGAGGATCATTTTGCCATCATAAACAGGTAACTCAAATTTCACATCAAGTTTCAAAAGAGATGTTTTCTTAGGTTTCTTTTCTGTTTCAGATTCTGCATTGGAAGAAGAAAAAGAAGAAGATAATGATGGAGATGATGGAGGTGAAGTTGGTTTATAAGCCTTGCCTTTACCTTTGTCCTTCTTTGATGCCTTTGAAGAAGAAGTTGCATCTCTAAAAAGAATGCTTGCTAAAATTGTTCATCACTCATCTTAGTTTTGGTGTTTTCACCTGCATCAGATCCTGTCATGGTTGACTTATGAATGACTTGTCGTTTTCCCATCTATGGATCAATCTGCTCAAGGATTCCTTCTCCTCGTTGCGACTTTGACCTAGTTAATATTAAATGAAAAATTCTACAAATGCAACCTACTCTGATACCAAATTATATGATCTAAAATGATCATAGACTAAAACTGATGTAGAATTGATTAGCCATTAATGAATTGAATGTCAGCTGAAAATGCAGAAATCGAGAGAAAACTGCTTGAGAACAAGACTTTACGAAAGCTAATTAAACATAAGTAAGATGCATAACAGAAGTGAAAATAGTAAAAACATAGTGATACCAGACAACAAAGTTGATTACGGAGTTCGTCCTTGATGGATTACGTCTCCGGGTCCGCTTTCAAGATGGGTGACCGCCTTATTAGGATTGATACCAAGGAGTTCGATTACACAGAAAATAGATGAGATTGAAGGTGAATGCAGGCACTTATAATCAATTTCAAAAGGAATCTCTCTAAACCAGCTTTCCAATGCTTGTCACGGTTCCCAATTCCGACTCTCGATGCTCCTGTTACACTAAAAACAAAAGAATCTCTCACTTCCAGAATCTGCATACAAAAACTCTAAAACCATTCTCTAATCCCTTCCATGGACAAAACGGCCTCTTACAGGCCTGCAGGTACATCAAAACCACCTTTGGCTGAATTCAGGATGAATTGGTTGTCTTCTGGATGGGTTTTGGAGCCTCGATCTAGTTTGAAATTGACACATAGGATGGCTTGCATGGTGGTCACATTAGTTGTTTAACAAAAAACCATAATAAAACCCGAAATAACATTGGATAAGCCTGAATCCATTAGTGGTTAGCTAACCGGATGGTGGAGCTAACAATGTATGTGAACAAACCTTTTTAACCCACGGTTTGGGCTCTGCTAGTTCCGCTGACCGTTCACTGTGACGGTTGGCAGTTGCAGTTAATGAGATGCTCACATTGCACTGCCACCACCTAAATATAACTGTCCACCAAACTTGCAGAGTTTAACCCTCACGGCTTACCTGCAACTATTGCTTTCACATTCACATGAACATGTATATTCCGTCACGCTCCTAACATCTGGCAATTTAAGAACTATGGTAAACTCTGGCAGTTAACCTTATGACCTCCACCCATTCACATGGACTTGACCCTTCTGCGATTCTGCTATGGTTAAAGGTAGTGGTTAGGGCATGTGTTGTAATGTTTTTAATGGTTTACAATGTTTTTGTTATGGCTGAGAGGGTTTTAGAGCTAGAGTTAGGTTTTTATATATTGTTTTAACACATAGTTGCATGCGATAGGTTTGATAGGTTAGATCATAGGGTTTGGATGTTTAGGTTTAATGTATTTTATTACATGGAAAGGTTTAGACATTAGTTTTTGTTCTAGGTTTAGGGTTTTATAATACATTTGTCATAATGTGGCAAAACCAAATGCATATCATCGACACAAGCTACAATTGTGATGACAACCCTTTGTCGACACCCAAACCCTGTGCAGGCAGAAGACAACCACATGTCGATGAACAATCCAAGTGGAACTGTCGATGAACACAATTCGAAAGCTAGGCACAAAACCATCTCAACTGAACCCCATGAAAAACCATAAACATTACCTGAACAACCTGATCCATAACCAACACTATTGAAACTAAACTGAATGCTAATGACGACACTGAACACTGACAATGACACTGAACACTAACGATGAACTATGCAACTGATCTGATGAGATCCTCCTGGATCATGCAGTGAGCATGAACAGACTGTTGGGTGCAGGAAACGTGTGGATTGTTGCATATGAGTGTGTTGAAAATAGCAAAAAGAAATGATAAAAATAGAATCCAGAAATTCCGCTTTTAATTTGTCCTTGAATTAAAATTGTGAATTAAATTCGAATTTAGCCTCACCAACTGCTTGGAAATAATTAATTAATTCATTATGGATTAATTAGTTGGAGAAATTCAAGTTAGAAGTCTTTCTGAAGTCATGCAAGAGTTATCCCTTAAATTAAGGAGATAAGATTGAGTTGTAAGTAGTTAACTCAGTTTATTGAGTTATGTCCAGTTAAATTAGTTTCAAATTGTTTGAGGAACTAATTGTGAGTTATCAGTCAGTTGATGCATGCATGCACTCAACCAGTGTACTCCAGATAACTGAAGATTCTCTCATCAAAAACTCATGTGTGTTTATTCGGAGAAAGACCCAATTGAGCTAAATGTCAAGGACATGTTACTATAAGTTGCATGTGTTTTCCTATAAAGGAAACTCATCCATGTAGTCAAGGTAAGGTTCCTTGAGGATTGCGTAGTTCTGACAGGGTGTAGGATTAGTGTGAGTGACCAGTCTTCCACTTCGTAATAGGAGGATCACCCAGAGAAACTGCACAAGGAAATAGGAGCTTGGAAGGCAGAGGAGAAGGCTTGTGAGAAGCTTTGATTGCCGCTAAGCATCCAAGAGGATTGTATTGAGAGCTGGCTAGCTGTGAGAGCTAAGGCTTTGTATAATTCTTATGTATTTCCACCTTGTACGATAATAGAAATAGTGGGGTTTTTAGCTGAGGATTTCCCCTAAGCATTTTCTATGTTTCATGTGCATTGATTCTTCTTATGGTTATATGTGTTCAGCTCTGATTCAGCTTGATCTTTAAGCTTCCACAAGTTTGATAGTAGAAGTAGATTATAGTATTTTCCTTTGGTATATGACATTATCAAGTTAATCTACAGTCAGATTTTCTACATAGATCTCAGAGGTAGATTTGTAGAGAATTTGTAGGAAATTTCTACATGGTATCAGAGCTAGATGATCTATAGAGAAATTTCTACATGGTATCAGAGCTCTCTGATCTGTAGAGAAATTTCTACATGGTATTAGAGCCAAGTTTATTGGAGCTATGAACAGTATACTGAGAAGAGAATTCGAAGTTTGAAGTTTGGGGTTGCAGGTGCAAATCGAATTCATATCATACTTCAAGGTTGGCCAATGGCATTCTATGGCTTGAGACTCGAGTATGCCTTGGAAGGTAGTTCGAATTACATAGCATGGAAATATCACATGGAGGCTGTATTAGAAGACAATGGTTTGAAGGATTTCATTGATCAAGAAATCCCAAAGCTAGGTTCAACTAATGCACAAGAGTTGGTTGAGTGGAAGAAGTGTGTGGCGAGGGTGAGACAGATCATCCTTGAGGGAGTTCGAGACCATAGTGTCTCAAGTATCCATGGGAAGGATACTGTTTCTGGGAAAACTAGTGTCTTGTTGAATGACTAGCCCTCTAGGTTTGGCAGCTACCCTAGAAACAATAGTTTAAAGAAATTCAACGATTTCTTCTATGTGTAATAGATAAGAGAAAGATAATGGAACCAACCTGGAACTTTCGCTTAATCCCTTGCTTGATCTCTCTCCCCCTTGACAGAGATTGAAACTCCTCCTTGCACTTAACCCACTTGGAGAGTACCTACACAAGTACAATAACAAAGAACCATCAAAGCATTGTGATCTATTACAACATAAACATTACAAAATTAGATATATAATGAACAAATGATAGCATTCACAAATGGAAACATTCACAATTGCACAATCATATGGAAGAAAACTTGAAGAGCTTTATTAATAGAAGGGAGAATTACAACCCAGTTGTTTGATCCAGCATCATCCTCCTAGCTTCAATCCCTCTTCACCTCATGAAATAGCAAGATCACAACAGCAATATAATACTCTTTCCTCAATTACAAACTATCAACACTTCCTTGCAATTCACAATATTCTAGCCTCAAGATCTCTTTGATGAGGGATCCATTTATAGATGTGTGAAAGGGTGTGAGTCATCCATGGGGTTTTGATTAGTGTCATTCCACTTGTTACAATTGGTTCCACTTGGAGATTTCTTGGATCTCTTACTCATCCTTGGGCGAATTCAGAGAGGAAAGTGGCATAGGAGAAGTCTCTAGAAGATTCCATGAGAAACCACCTAGCAAACTATCTCGAACATTTGTCCATCCTCCCCCATTGCACCCTATACAAGGCCCAAATAGTATGCATTGTACCCTGGCAATGTACCACTCAGTATGCATCGCACTTTGCTAGTGGAGCAGTCAGTATGATTCAGTTTAGGCTATTTCTGGATGGTTTCTTAGGTGGAACCTTTGGGGAATGATGTAATCAGATGACTATGTTCTTTTAGGGTATGAAAAAATTATTTTAGGGGTTGATGAGCCCTAGTTTATTGAAATATAAGTTTGGGCTTGATGTGCTCAAATATGTCTATAACAGTTGCCCCCTAAAGCATGAAGTCGTAAATATTGATGTCGGGTGAAATGCTTTATCATGAGGATCTGAGGTTTCGAACTGGAAGGTGACCTACATAAGTTACAATACAATACATCATCATAATATAATTTTCATGATCTAGCTGAGGTAGGCATTCCCATGCTCGGCTTTATAAATTCATTTCATGTACATAGATCAGATAGTCATCTGTAGATGCAGATAGGTGATTCTTCAGATGTAGAGTCATAATCCATGGTTTGGATGACCATCTGTGCAGTGCCTTTGTACATTTGATGTTTTTATATCCCTGAATATATCGTAGCTTGGATGGATGAAACTAGATCCGGGGTCTTCAAACTCATTCAATCTTCGCCTGATGTATAAGTCAATTCTTGTGAAGAGATGTTCTGAAGTCGAACAAGGAAAGACATCGCCTAATTACTAGCCAATAATGTGAGTTGTTAATAGACGCAAGAGGAATCACCGATAATGATAATGACCCTCAAGGTACTACAATACAATTCACGTGGTGTGAATATATGATCCGATGTCGAACACCATGCAAAATATTTTGGTCGAAGGCCATTGATGTCAACCTATCGCTGAAAGTGAGAAACTTGCCATAGATGTATGGAAGCTTCAAAGCACTGAAAGGGTTGTTTCTAAGTCAACTTCTTGGATAATTAGCTGATGTCGACAAGAAGTGACTCGTCGTAGGAGGGCCTTGATACATCCCACATCTATGACATGAAATGAAGCAAATGATTTCTGGAGGTGAAAACGGACTGACGACACAAGGTTCAGGAATGGTGGTCATGAAAAAATGAAGGCTGGAGGTATTGCAGTGGATGAGACATTAACTCGATCATGGTTTCTCAACTGAATGACTTCTCTTGAACATGTCGGTGACACTGAGATGGACTGGTAGCGTTAACCCCAAAATATGGATGGTGTGAAAGACTAACGGTGAGATGACCAATGAACGAAATAACCCAACCTAACTCAATAATGGTGATGCAGTGAAAGTGTCATGTTCAAGAGCAACCTGCTACCATAAATTCTTCAAGTTTTTTCCCTTTTTCCCTAGTCATTGTTGACCAGTACCTCTATTTTTTTCAAGCTTAAGGAGGATAACATATGCTTGTTCTATAATTTTCCCTTCGGGCAAACCTGTTGCTATGTTTTAACGAGTCTAGTGACAATGAAACTCAGTCTCGTCTAGAATGGATGAGTGTGTCACTATTGTTTTAATGAGTTTAACGACAAGGATAACTCGGTCCTTTTCATGTTTAGAGAGTTTGAAAGGGATGAAAAGAAAACTCCAAAAGTTCTTTTTCATAAAATAATCCCTTATGTCCGAAAAAGGATAAAATAATACAAAAGGGATGACTTTTCCGATCACAACGAGCTAAAAAAGACAAGCGCTTGAATTTTTTGTAATATAATCCCTCAGGTCCGAAAAAGTATAAAATCATATAGGAGGGATGACATTTCCAATCACTTTAACGAACTGGAAAGGCCGGCGCTCGAAAATCTTTTCATATTTAACGAGTCTGAAAAGGGTTTAAAGGAGACTCGATTCTGAGGAACGAGTGGTGTCTAGGGTAGCAACTGGTTTCGGTGAATTTGGAACTTCTCAAAACATGGTGACTTTTGTGAAGAGGTTGGCTAATAAGACCACTCATCGTAAATGTTCCTCAAAAAGGGGTAAAACAACCAAATGGAAGCGTAAGATCGGCCAAGGGAATGGAGGTGATGGGAGGTACACAACTAAGGCTCAAAAGGTTGATAGAATGGTAGTCATCAAGGTTATTTACTTGAAGGTGGGTTCATTTTTTTGGAAAGCTTAAACCATGGGGGAACTATGCTTGGATTCTGTTTCATTTTTACATAAGCTTGAAATGAAAAACTATGCTTGGAATAAGTGGTCAAAGATGTTCAATTCACTGTTTAGCACATCAGATTTTTTTGTCAGTCGTTCAACCTGCTCAAAACTCCATCAAATTGATTAGAAATACATATACATGGATGAAAAATGAACTAAAACTAACATTTTACTTGAAGTACATAAATAGTAAATATAAAAAGTAGTTTTACCTTTTACTTTCATCATTTCATTTCAAATTTGGGATTTTGGAGCTCTGGAGCGGTTTTCCCCTTCAAATTTCACCAATCGATTTTGGGAGATCCTGTGGACCATTTTCCGTACCGTTAGGACTAGGTAGGAGCTATCCTTGAGCTCTTCAGTTTCATTCCATATTTTCTTAATTCTGAGCTATTTTTTCCACTTTTCTGGGCCTCTAGGGTTTGAAGATTTCATTCCCCAATCATCGCACCTAGCTTATATAAAAAGGTGCGATGAATACTGAGTTCTACACTGGCCAGTTATTATGCATCTCACCTTGCTCAAAGGCAGGGTACGATGAGCACATAAAGGAAACTTTACACAATGTTTTTTCATCAAAGTTTTGCCTATTTTTGCTCAAATTTGGATCCTAACTCATCTTTTGTTTTCATTTCAGATATTTGTTGGATCAAGGTGGTTGTCACATGGCATGAACGAGAACATGAAGAGGAGGATATGATTTCTTTACATGACCAGGGCACAGTGGATGCATTAAGAAACTGTGGCTTGCTGAAATGCTTCCGCATATCCAACATGAGACAACAAATCAGTTTGTTGCAGTATTTTCTCGATGCTTCGAACCCTATTGACCAGGTATTCCAGATCAGAGGTAAATCTATTCCTCTCTTGGTCTAGGATATCTACTTTCTGACGAGGCTGTCGAGGCGTGGTGGCTCTCTTTCACTATCAGGATTTGCTCGTGGGGGCGAATATGTGAAATATTACATCCATTAGTTTTGCAGAGATGAATCTCATCCCAGTAGAGATGGTAAGATTAACATCCGGGACGTCATTGATTGACCTTTGAGGACCATTTTATTTACCTTTCCTAGATTGGCTGGTAGTGTGGCCTTACATTTGGCAAACAGATCTTACATGCAATATGCCATGGAATGTATGGAACCGAAGGTGTTCAACTGGTGTGAGGCAATACTTCCTCTTATAAAAGAACAACTGTCCAAAGTGAAGAATGGAAGAACCAAGAACTTTGGTTACGAATCCATATTAACTTCTTTCGCTTTGGAGACAATTCCACTAATGCAACCTCAAAACATTTCACTGGGATTGCCTGCACTGAGGGAACCACGGATGCATAGATGGGTGGATCTTATGGCCAGACATGCCTGCCAGTCACAGATCTCGTTCTCTTATTCCTTTTTCGAGTGGTTCAACCACCAGGAGATGGTATTTGAGAATTATCCATATGTCGGGATGGATTTCTGAGGCGACCCGGATTTGAAATTACTAGCACGTGAGCAGTGGAGTGATATAGGTAAAATGATTTGACCACATATTTGTTTTTCAGTTTTATAATGCTTTTTGTGTTTTTGATGTTACCAAGACTAATCAAACTTATATGTGTCTGCAAATATTAGACTAGTGTGACTAGTGGCACGCCCATAGGTGGCATATGACGCTCCAGCAGGAGAGGCTATAGGGAGGGCCATCCTTCGGGATTTGGACATATCAGAGACCCTGGCAGTGTTGCAGGATCAGATCAAGGGCCTCACTCTCGGTATTCAGGATGTCAGGACTGATGAGTTACCATTGCGGTTGCAGTGCCATACTACTGGCATACCGCGTCATTGGACTAGGCTCTTGCGTATGATAGCACAGGCGGTGACATGTTATCACCAGCATCACTAGTCTAGGATGTTTTTCTACATTCATTTTGAGTTTCTTGGTTAGATGACTGATTTTGTCTTGGACACAAAACATTTTTGTAAAAACTATAAACATCTATCTACTTTTGATTTTTGGAGTTTTATTTTGGCTAAGTGATGCAAATGTCGATGTGAAATGCTTTCTTTACAAATGCTGCAAATGTCTATTTAACACATAGTTTTCCAACGAATCAGTCAATGTTTGTAAGTTTATGGAAATGTGTTGATATTGGATGGAATCAAAATGTCTTTCCAAAATCCTAACTCTTAGGAACATGCGATAAATAGATAGGTTCTGAATGGAATAAGTGCTAGTAAGCTATAGAATGACGAGCTGTGAATCTAGCCTGGCAATGAGTCGGCGTATGCCATGGCTTCAGAGAGAAGTTCAATCAATGCGCTATACTCAGCGATGTTTTTCATCGACCAACCAATACATATCCCCCTGAAACTCACTAACTCGCTGCTTGGAGCGAAAATGGCCCAGGTCGCAGAAGATAGATTCTTCATACTACGACTAGCTCCATCGGCAAAACCAACAAATGGTTCCAAAAATTTTGACATATGTAACAAATGTGAAGTGGGTTACCTAACCAAAATGATAACTCTAAAATAAAACACTCAAAAATGCAATAAAATCTTATGTACAATGAGCTTACTACACTTAATCAAGCATAGTAATGTTTAAGATACAACCTGTTTCGGGGCTGTGACAGAGGAATCCCATCATAATCGACCAGCTCGTAGGATCCTTTTGTTAATACTCGTTTAAAAATGTAGGGGCCCATCCATAATGGTTCGAATTTACAAGTTCCTAATTTGTCAGAGTCCTGATCGTAAAGCAAGACCAGGTCACCTTTTGAGAAGACACGAGGCTTGGCATTTTTGTCATATTATGCCTTGACGCATTTCTTATGTGCTTCGTTAGCCAACATGGCATCACGACAGGTTTCATCCAGATGGATTAGTTCCAAGAAATGAGCCTCTTCTTCAGAAATTTCGGTAAGCAGATCAATTGCAAGCTTGAGGGATGAGATTTCACACTGAATTGGTAAGACTGCTTCTAGACCATACACCAATTGAAAGGGCGTAAATCTAGTTGCATTTCTCACCGAAGTCCTATATGCCCATAGGGCTAAGTACAGAATTAAATGCCAATCTAGTTTGTGGACTCCAATCATTCTTTGCAGCATGCGCTTAAGGACTTTGTTGATTGCCTCAACTTGTCTGTTAGCCTACAGATAATATGGAGTAGAACTATCATGGGATAGTCCTAATTTAGCAGTCAATTCGATCATCATGTGGTTGCAAAAATGCGAACCATGATCTTTGACTATAACTTGTGGTACACCAAATCTAGAAACTACATGATTGAAAGAAAAAGAGCAACCATTTCGGTGTCGTTGTTTAATGTAGGCATCGCCTCGACCCATTTTGTAAAATAGTCAACAGCGACTATAATATACCCATGCCCCCTAGCCGAGGTGGGGTTACATGCATGAAATCAATGCCCCATTTAGCGAATGGCCCAACAACGATGACTGGATGCAGTGGTGCAGGTGGTAATCTGGTTTTGCGATAAAAATTTTGACAAGCATGGCAACTTCTGACTACAACTATGCAATATTTGAATATGGTGGGCTAGAAGTAACCAGCTCATAAAATATTTTGTGCCATAGCATAACCAGATAGATGCCCCCCACAAGCACCTGAATGACAATCATTCAAAACTTTTTCACCCTCTTCATGCGTGAGGCACTTTTGTAGAGCTGTATCGATACCATGATGGTAAAGTGTATCACCAATGATCAGATTGTATTTGGCTTAGTATCGAGTACGCTGCTATTCAGAGTGAAAGGTGTTAGGCCTAAAAGTTTGGGTCTGGAGATAGACCAGTATATCTCCGTAGCACGGATCGCTTGATGATATCAGAAACAGAGTCTCATGCACGATTGATGCTTGGGATGTTAAATCATTGGATGACGAGGGAAGGTCACAAAGTAACTTCGCAAAGACGAAAGACTTATTTGAATTGGATTTGGTGAATTCCAGATCAAACTCTTGCAAAATGGCTATCCATTTGGAATATTTTCCCCCCAGTAATTGATGCGACAGAATGTAGGTCATAGGGTTGCAATTTGACACAATGGTAGTTTTGCGAAAAAGAACATAGTGTCGAAATCTCTATACTACTTGAACGGCTGCTAAAGCCAACTTTTCAACATAAGAGTACTTGCTTTCTATATCATTAATATTGTGACTTAAATAATATATAGGATGTTCAATTCCGTTATCTTCTTGTACTAAAACCATAGTGATGGTTGTATCTGTAGCGTCGAGATACAGGTTGAAGTCTTTTTGATAGTTAGGAGCGTACATTAACGATGATTTTATCACAGAATCTTTTAAAGCATCAAAGGAAGTTTGCACAACCTGATCCCAGTGGAAGGGTACTCCTTTTTTCAAAACACATGTATAACCTTTAGCGAGCTCAGCATAATGTGGAATGAACCTCCTCAGAAAGTTAGCTTTCCCTTGGAGTCTCTGAATCTGAAGAAAATTTGAAGGCAGAGGCATGTCACAGATTGCCTGAACCTTAAATGGGTCGAGTCGAATTCTGTCCTTAGAAACTACAAAACCAAATAATCGACTAGAACCAACACAAAACACACACTTGTGCAGATTGAATTGTATCTTGTAGTGTCAGCAATGTAGAAATATGGCTCTCAAATGTTGTGGATGATCAGTCCATTTTCGTGAATGAGTTGGCTGATTGTCAAGATATGGTTGAAAAATGTGTTTGATGTCATGGAAGGTGTAATTCATTTCCCTTTGAAAAGTTTCCCCTGCATTCTTCAAACTGAAAGGTAATTTACGATATGCGAATGTGCGCCATGAACATATAAATGCAGTTTTTGACTGGTCTTGTGGGCGGATATTGATTTTATTGTATCCGAAAAATCCATCCATGAATGAAAATATTTCACATCTGGCACATTCATCAATAATCTGGTCGATAAAGGGTGTAGGATAGTTGTCCTTTGGAAACACTTGATTTACATCCTTATAATCGACGCACACTCTAATCCTTGTTTTTTCATTACAAGAACAATATTTGATACCTAATTAGTGAGAGGAATAGGGTAAATGAAGCTAGAACGCAAAAAATTTTCAACCTTTGTTTTAATGGAAGTGGCTTTCTTCAGATGGATAGGTCAAAGCTGTTTTCGTACTGGTTTGACATCTGGATACATCTTGATTTCATGTTCAACAATTCTCGAGTCGATGCCTAGCATTTCTTCATATGATCATGCAAAGACATCTATGAGTTCACGAAAGAGAGCACAGTAAATCTATAGTTCTGATGGAGAACAAGATTTGCCAACGTGAATATTCTCTACAACATTAGGTTTGGTCGAAATATTAATGGTGATAGTTTCTTCAATGTTAGACATATTTCACTCGAAATCTACTGTATTTATAGAATTTAATAAGAAATCAAAAATTGAAGGATGATTGAGGTTGTTTGAATAATATTCACTGTCATCTTGAAGGTGGGAACAATGGTGGTAATATTCCCACGATCCCTCTCCTATCATCATGGATTGGATGATTCCTTCGTCTGTAGAATGTATACGAGACTAAGGATCAGAAGAGGTACCATATTCTAAAGACCTATCTACCCAAACACTCGTCGAGTGTTGATTCGGGTTTGCCGCCCAAGCACAGAAAATTGATTGCTACAAAGATTCGATTGGGCTTGGGGGCAACGCCTCACGATGATCCTCACTATCAAAATGGTCATAAGTCTTCTTAAACTCAGATGATGTAGAAGAGATCATTTGACAGGTTTCCACTATGGCCACTTCTGTGAAACCAGATGGAGGCGGGACGACAAAAGTTCCCATTAAGGAAGGATCTTTTAGGAGACCTACTCTGACATTTTGAAGCGATTGTGAACTTCCATGGATCAATGGAATGCTTCCAATAGCTTGTGAACTATTAGGAAAAAAGGATAGTTGGTCAACAATTGTGATTCCACCTAGGAAGGAAAATGCAGTCTTTCTAAAATATGTAGACACGGCGGAAGCCATAGCATAAATCCAAGGCCTTCCCAGTAAGATATTGTAATCAAGGTTTCCATCAATGACCTCGACTTCAATATCTATTGTCTTGCCCCCTAGTTCAACTTGAAAGTTACTTAA
Source organism: Pinus taeda (assembly GCA_000404065.3). NCBI lineage: Eukaryota > Viridiplantae > Streptophyta > Pinopsida > Pinales > Pinaceae > Pinus > Pinus taeda. The sequence goes on from APFE030404829.1 coordinate 25,563, forward strand.
AATCCCATAGAGAGTGTATTTTCTTCCATTGAATGTTTTTAATGTTGTTGATGATCATGACAAGGGTGGTGAACCAAGAGTTTTCTAGCAACTCATTGACATAATACAAGTAGATGCCCCCTCATCATTGATGGTTCGATGAACATTTTTATTGAGGGCTTTTACCTATATAAGAAAAGCGAGTTGGGCTAGTAACTGAAGTGTATATTCTTTATGATTAAAGGCCAAAAGATTGGAATCTGTTGGATCAATCCCACCTATTGCTGATAACAAAGCCTGCTTTTGGGAGGGACAATTTTGTAATACCTCAAGTGTCGACATAGCAGATGGTGATTGGGCTAGATCCTCCACTATATTATAATTATGAGCAGCTTGAGCACAAGGATTAAATGTTGATTTATGTATGACTCCCTTTGGTGGCTTTATAGTTAATTCAGGATTAATGGGTGAAACAACTTTTGGCAAAGTCGTTGTCGAACCACTAGGTTGATCTGTAGCTTGGTTGTTTGAAGATGATGGATTCCCATAATATTTATTTCTTGTCGATATCAAAGCATAATTTTGCTTGTTTGAGATGGATAGCATAAGAACTTGGGATGTGGAAGCATGATCAACAGCAACTAGATTAGTTTCTAGGTTTGGAAATGGATCAATGAACACCGCTGAGGTATTCGAAGCCTTCAAAAGTTTTGAAATCTCATATCGATGTGGAAAATATCTCGTATAATTCTCCTCGTTACATATCAAACATGGAAAACGAGGAGGTTTCTTTGGCCCAGTAGGGTTCTCAGATGATTTTTCAGGAGTTGAATTCTCCTGTTTCTTCTTATTATTTTTCCCTTTCTTCTTGCCCCCTGGTTGCTTTGGATTTTTTCCTTTGTCAGATGACATGGAATTAATCTTCGAGGCAAGAGGTTTGTCATTTGCATTCTGAATAGAAAAATCAAGAGTTCTACTAGATGGACCCCTTGCAGTTTGTGTGCATGAGGCACCGATCATGCCATCACTAGCATGAGAGTCCCTATTTGATTTAGGAGGAGGTAGAATGGAAAATTCTGGTCTAGGAGCATCAGGAATTTTGTCGTAGAGTGTGACAGACTGATTATAGATCAAGTCTAAATATTGGGCACGAGCAATGACTTCCTCTTCAATGACAACTCTTCCTTTCGCCATGTCCTCAGTGATAGATGGAAATAAGGATTTAATAAACCACTCAACTAAAAGCTGATCAATAACATACGTCTTTACCATTTGATGATGACGCCACCACTCATGAATATGATTAGATATGTGAGTGGCCATGGTCTATTTAAAATTGGTAAGGAGTTTTGTTCCTGTTTCGTACTTGATGGGTAATTGAAAGTGGGTTAGAAAAGTAGTGGCAAGGATGCTAAAGTTATCAAATGAAGCTCTAGGAAATTCAATATACCATTTCATTGCTAGACTAGTGAGCATTCTTTGAAAAAGGAAAAGCCTAATCAAATCATCATTCAGGGTGTTAGATGAGCACCACAAATGAAAAGTGATTACGTGATTCGATGGATCTTCACCTAGATTTCCATTAAATTTAGGAATATCGGAGGGATGTTTATGAGGAATCGTTGGTCACCAAGGGGCGTATGCGATTGGATCATTCGTTAGCCGGTTCAAATCTAGTAATTCTAGAGTTTCTACAAAAGGCAACTGCTGATTCAGGTTAGGTGAAGCATACCCAGGATAAGATGGAATCGCCTGAGCAGTAGGTCTTTGCATACCAACATAATGTATCTGATGCTGGTAACTTTGATAAGGTTGTTGGACATAACCAGTATAGTGTGGTTGTTGATAGCCGTTTTTAAAATGCGACTGTCCATAACCTACAAAGCCTTGTTGCTTAGGTCCTCGGTAGGCTTGATATTGACCAAATCCAGTTTGAGCTTGTAAACCAAGCCCAAACTGAGGTTGGTTTTGCTAGAATTATGGTTGTTGGTATTGTGCTAGCTACGATTGTTGGACCATTTGTTGTTGCTCAATACTAGAAGATTGACCAAGATGAAGATTAACAAAACTCGTTTGTACCTGAGTTGTTCCAGATAAGGAAGCACTAACCTAAGGTTGAGATTGAGCTGTAGAGACAAGTGACTGTTGTATCGCAACCTGAGAGACTTGAGATTGAGACACAATAGGTTTTGCTTGTACTTGTGACATAGTCATAATAGCAGGTGTAGTGGGAATATTTGACATAGGTTGGATTGGTTGCACTGAATATACAACCCTTGGTTGTTGTGGCAGTTTTGGTACCCAACCGCTGGATGTAATTCTAGTTTCACCTAAATTTTGTTGGAAACCCTCATATGGTTGTTCCCCAGGAGGGAACAATGAAAAGGCATACTGCCCTCCATATGGCAGCAGTTTAGTGTTTAAAGGATATATCGGTCTTTGAACACTGGTTTGCCCAAATTGATACTGACATGCGGGATCAAATTGCTAAGTTTAAACATAAGAAATACTAGATGGGATTCTGGATGAATAAATAGGTGCAAACCATGTTGCCGAAGCAACCCCTGAGTGGACTCTAGCTAGTGATTGATAACTAGCTGAAACAGATGGTATATCAGCAAACATTGTAGGAATGGAAGCAAGAATTTCTGGCATAGCTGCATTCGATGACACATTCCTAGATGTTGATGGTTGCTCAGACATGTTTATTCTATCCAAAATATTTCCTAGTGATTCGACAGGAACTTGCGATGAAGGATGATTAAAAGAACCAAACTCAGGAGTAGAAGGACACAATGAATCCCAGTTGCAAAATGTAACGAGGTACTAGATGGGGATCCTCTACTATCTCCTCTATAGAAATCAGACCAGGTGGAAGAGGTAGACCATCAGGTCCATAAAATATTTCTGGAGCCGAAGAAGGTATAGCTTCTACAATGACAGATACTAGAGGGGTGACACCTTCTGAATCATGAAACTCAACTTCCATATGTTCAGGGTAGTGAACTTCAGTCTCAAAGGGAGGTTCTTGAACAACTTTTGGTTCGATTGTAGCCTTAGTTTGAGCTGAGATGGGTTTTGGATCAACTCTAAATGGAGTTGTTTCAGGTATAGAAGTGTCTACTGCTACACTAGGATCAGTTCTAATGTCCTCTTGTAACTGCAGAACTTCTTCTCTAAAGGTAGATGTACCAGAAATGATTGGAGTAACTGTAGTCTCTGACGATGTCAAAACAAAAGTTTCGAATAAACTAGATGAATTGGACTTAGTTAAACGAGACCACTTTGTCCGAATTGGCTTCGCTTCCAGAGTCAAAGACGGTTGACTCACTAGTCTCTGCGAACGATAGGGTTTTGATTGACTTTCTTCCACAATTGTGGATTACTTGATCAACTCAAAATCAAGGGGAAAAAGATATTATTCTGAATTCAATTAATTTTAATGATGCTTTGACACAACTTTTCTTTTTCAGTTTTTAAGAGTCGAGAAAAAGCTAAAGATGACTCTAGTCTCCTTCGATTTTTAATGAGCCTGAAGTGACAAGTGCTCAGATGGACCTTTTCTTTTTAAAGAGTCGAAAAGGAATGAAAGTGTCTACTCTGGAAAATATAGACAGAGGGATTACCAAACCAATCACAAAACTACAATATACACCATGGTGATAAATTAAAGAGAAATTACCAAGGACTTATGTACGGTTGTCAGTCTTCCCGAATGTTGTGTTCAGTGCATTGTCATCAATAAAGCGACAAACTCAGCTTCCTATGGATAAAGGATATAACCTATTGTGGTCTTCCAATATATACGCGATGGTACGGGGAGTGAAAGTCCGTGCTTGTACTTGTCGTATCAAGGAGGAGGAATAATCCAACCTTCAATGAAAACAATAGTCACTAGTTTTAATGACGCCGAAAAACGTCTCTAGCCTAGACCTCTAGATGTGTTGCATTAAGTTCCAAAGCATTGTTAGGTTCATTGGAATTTATTTTAAAGTTGACCTTGTTTATAGTTTGCCTTTCAATGGTTCACTGTGTGATGATGATTTCGAAATTCCTAAAATGAATTCTACAATGATAAACAATCTTTGTTTATTTTGAGCAATGAAAATCCTAGCTACTAGGGAAAGAAGATTACAATTCTTTCAAACAAAGAGCAAAGAGCGCACATTAGTGCATTTTCCTAAATCATTTTTCACACACAAACTAAAAAATGCTAAATGAAAATGCATGTATTTGTTTTTCATTATCCTTAATGTGAAAAATGCCAAAAAGGAAAACTAAATGTAGCAAAGATCTGAAATGTTTCTTTCAAAATGACATTTTCGACAATTTCTTCTTCAAAAGAGAAAGGAAGACTAAATGACACTTTTCAATTTTGAATAAAAAATGCTTTTGACACTTCGAATATAAACAAATCAAACCAAATAAATGATTAAAAGTTCAGTCGACTATCCAGGGAAGGAAGAATCCACGACACCTCTCTTTTCGACATAAATTGACAATTACGACACTTTTTGTACCAAAGCGATAGATCGATTTAAACAACTTTTCAACAAGGGATTGTAAATGATGAACAAATACAAAAAGAATTCACTAATCCTAATCTAATGGAGGCTGGTCTATGTGATGCAAGTAGGCTTTAGTAAGGAGGCACTGTTTATAAGTAGCAAAACAACTAAACAAAACGGAAAACAAGGTCAAAATCCCCCAATTTCTAGAATGGAAAAAGGTTCAATCAGTCATCGCACCTGGGCTTCACAGAAACAAGGATGCATCACACTTACTACACCCAAGAGGTGCGATGCATACTTGGTTATAGTGACAGATAGTGCGATGGGCCAGGGAGTGCAACTGAAATGGGTTTTGGCTAAGATGTGCAATTGTTTTCAATGAGTTAAGCTAAGCTTTGATGGACAGTAAAGAGTAAAGTATGGAGGAATGTATTGAGAGGTTACCGAGCTACGAAAAGGGCATCTAGAGGTGCTTGCAAGTCAAATGTTTAATTCATAAACTAAACCAGAGATTGACTGAATCAACATTCATTTACTATGCAATTACAGAGCAAGAGCAGTTTGAAGGCTACCTGGCTCACTTCAGACTCTGTCTATAGTTTATAAAACAAACAATAACAAACAAACAAACATATTTTCTTCCCCACCGGAGTCGCCAATTTGTTTCTAGGAAAACTAGTGTCTTGTCGAATGACTAACCCTCTAGGTTTGGCAGCTACCCTAGAAACAACAGTTTAAAGCAATTCAATGATTTCTTCTATGTGTAACAGATAAGACAAAGATAATGGAACCAACTTGGAACTTCCGCTTAATCCCTTACTTGATCTCTCTCCCCCTTGACAGAGCTTGCAACTCCTCCCCATACTTAACTAGCTTGGAGAGTACCTGCACAAGTACAGTAACAAAGAACCGTCAAAGCATCGTGATCTATTACAACATAAACATTACAGAATCATATATATAATGAACAAATGATAGCATTCACAAATGATAACATTCAAAATTGCACAATCATATGGAAGAAAACTTGAAGAACTTTATTAATAGAAGGGAGAATTACAATCGAGTTGTCTGATCCAACATCATCCTCCCAGCTTCAATCCCTCTTCACCTCAAGAAATAACAAGATCACACCAACAATACAATACTCTTTCCTCAATTACAAACTATCATCACTTCCTTACAATTCACAATATTCTAGCTTCCAGATCTCTTAGATGAGGGATCCATTTATAGATGTGTTCAAGGGTGTGAGTCATCCATGGGGTTTTGATTAGTGTCATTCCACTTGGAGATTTCTTGGATCTCTTACTCATCCTTGGGCAAATTCAGAGAGGCAAGTGGCATAGGAGAAGTCTCTAGAATATTCCATGACCAATCACCTATAAAACTATCTCGGACATTTGTCCATCCTCGCCCATCGCACCCTATAGAAGGCCCAAATAGTATGCATCGCACCTTGGCAGTGTACCACTTAGTATGCATCACACTTTTCCAATGGAGCAGTCAGTATGGTTCAGTTTAGGCTATTTCTGGATGGTTTCTCAAGTGGAACTTTTGGGGGATGATGTAATCAGATGACTATGTTCTTTTAGGCTATGAAACAATTCTTTTAGGGGTTGATGAGCCCTATTTTATCGACATATAAGTTTGGGGTTGATGTGCCCAAATATGTCTATAACAGATACTCCATATTCAATGTGGAAGACATTGAAGGACCTCTACTAGAACAGTAGCGACCAGAGAAAATTGGCACTCAAGGATAAGCTTCAAAGAATCAAGATGGAGAATCACGATACTATTTCCACATATCTAAACAAGCTCACCACCTGTAGATATGAGCTTGGAAGTGTGGGAATAATTACTATTGATGATGATATGCTGAGCCTCGCTCTCCTTGGCCTTCCAAAGAGCTGGAATAGCTACTAGGACTTTGTGAATGGAAGGGAGAAACTGTTGGATTGGGAACAACTGTGGTCGGATCTCATGTAGGAGGAGATCAGGAAGAGCACTAGAGATGATTCTTCATCCAAGGATGATGAAGAATAAAATCTGGCCTTAGCAAGTAAGGCAAGGAAAGGGAAGGGGAAGGTGTCCCATTCCAAATCGAATTCTTCTCATGGAAGAAAGAAGGTTGAAAATTCTAAAGTGAGATTCTTTAACTGTCATGAGATGGGTAATTATGTGACTAATTTCTCATCAAAGAAGTCCAAGAAGGGATCCTCATAAGGATTAGAAAGTGAGGCATTAGCCTCTCAGTTCGAAATGGACTTTACCCTCATCGCATGCATGGTGTCTTCGATGATGGGTTGTGGTTGGTATCTTGACAGTGGAGCCTCATTCTACATGACCGGCGATAAAATTTTATTCATTACCTTGGAGGAGAAAGACCTCAAGATGCACATATAGTTGGGTGACGATGAAAGGTTTAGTGTTTCATGAGTGGGCACAGTTGCTTTTCAGAGGGAGCATGGAGCTCCTATCACCTTGAAAGATGTGAAGTATGTGCCTGGACTGAAGAAGAACTTGGTATCGATCGCGATGTTGGATTACAAAGGCTATGATGTTGGCTTCAGTAAGGGAAAGATTTTCCTTAGACACATCACCATGAGACAGGTGAAACAGATCGGTTCACGAGTTAAGAACCTGTATGCTCTTGAGGTTCAAGATGCATGCAAAGCCTTGAGGAGCAAGGCAAATGTTAGACTTGGTAGTTGAGAGGGAGAGTAAATTACCTCTCAACATGCAGTCCCAGAAGAAGTCTAAGACAGTTTTTGAGGAGCCACAATTAGAGTCAGCAGAGGGATCACATGCAGCCATACCTCTAGGTGTGAGGTGGGGCGATGTGAAGTGATAGTACTAAGAAGGCTGAAATTGAGCAGGTTTCATTGAGAGGTTTTATCTCATGGATCGTACCTTGCTATGGGTGCCAAAAGTACATAATAGAGGGAGGAATAAGTGGGATTGATGTGGTTAGAGATCAAAGCGACAGAGGCTAGAGCAGTCAAATATTGAAGAGAACAGAGAAGGATTGACAACAATGTAGAAAGGATGAGTCAGAAGAAGCACAAAGTTTTCAGTTGACAGAGGCAATAGCAGTCAGAGACTTTGATGATAGATGCATCATACAGATTCAGGTTGGATGTTTTTTTTATTTATGGAGTTGCTGGAGCAACAACACTAGAGAGAACTGTTGCATGCAGAACATTCGAAAGGTTCAGGATCCGTATTGCGTTGAATTCCTTTCTTGTTGAGAGAGAGTGTTGAAAATAGCAACAAGAAATGATAAAAATAGAATCCAGAAATTCCAATTTTAATTTGTCCTTGAATTAAAATTGTGAATTAAATTTGAATTTAGTCTCACCAGCTGCTTGGAGATAATTAATTAATTCATTATGGAATAATTAGTTGGAGAAATTCAAGTTAGAAGTCTTTCTGAAGTCATGCAAGAGTTATCCCTTAAGTTAAGGAGATTATCCCTTAATTAAGGAGATAAGATTGAGTTGTAATTAGTTAACTCAGTTTACTGAGTTAAGTCCATTTAAATTAGTTCCAAACTGTTTGAGAAACTAATTGTGAGTTATCATTCAGTTGATGCATGCATGCACTCAACCAGTGTACTCCAGATAACTGAGGGTTCTCTCATCAGAAACTCATGCATGTCTATTCAGAGAAAGATCTAGTTGAGCTAAATATCAGCGACAAGTTTCTATCAGTTGCATGTGTTTTCCTATAAAGGAAACTCATCCATGTAGTCAAGGCAAGGTTCCATGAATATTATGCAGTTCTGACAGGGTGTAGGATCAGTGTGAGTAATCAGTCTTCCACTTGGTAACATGAGGATCACCCAGAGAAATTGTGCAAGAAAATAGGAGCTTGGAGGGTAGAGGAGAAGGCTTGTGAGAAGCTTTGATTTCCTGTGACCATCTAGAGGATTGTACTGAGAGCTGGCTAACTGTGAGAGCTAAGAATTTGTATAATTCTGATTTATTTCCACCTTGTATGATGATATAGATAGTGGGGTTTTTAACTGAGGCTTTCCCCTTAGTATTTTCTATGTTTCATGTGCATTCATTCTTCTTATGGTTATATGTGTTCAGCTCTGATTTAGCTCAATCTTTAAGCTTCTGAAAGTTTGATAGTAGAAGTAGATTATAGTATTTTCCTTTGGTATATTGCATTATTGAGTTAATCTGCAGTCAAATTTTCCACATAGATCGTAGAGGTAGATTTGTAGAGAATTTGCAGGAAATTTCTACATGGTATCAGAGCTAGTTTATCTATAGAGAAATTTCTACAAAGTGAAAGTCGTAATGTGTTTCGATTGAATAGATTTGCTTGCATGAAATCTGCAGAGATTAGTGAGTGTGATGATTTCTCATGTCCTAGACGAGGCCTCTTGTATATTTATGTTGCATGATGGCATTGCTTTAGAAAATTGTCGGCAATCTATCCTTGGTTTGTTTTAGTTTCATTCATTTGGCGATTCAAGTAAAATGGCGATGGAATTCTTCAATGGTGTAAAGGAGAAGACTTCTTCAAATGTTGAAACTTGTGCATTGCTAGAGATAATAAAAATAACAGTTGGCATGAATTGAAGGTGGCTAGCATCTAATGAAGGTTGCGACAATCGATCCTGGGCATGTCCTCCAGTGGACCACTTGCTATAACCAGAGAAGAAATTGGATGGGTTTTTATGGATATCCTCTAACGGAGCATTTGCTATAACAAGAGTAGAGGAAAAGCATCAATGGAAGCACTTTGTACTCCTGGAATGGAGTGCATGTCAGAGCACTGACCACGATGCTAGGATACTCTCACTAAGTTGGTAATGTCAATTTCTCTCACTAATGACATATGAGTAATTTTGTGTGTATTAGTATGGTGTGTCATGGTGTTTCTAGTTGTTATTGAAGTGAAATTGGTTTGAAAATTTATTGTCACAATTTTGAGTGTGTGTTGGAACTGGTCATTCCAAAAATATACAAATTTTCAGGTATTACTGAAAGTTTGTGTGAATTAGTGCAAGTTAGTGGAATAGACTCACTAGCATGTTTGATTATTTGTCACACATCTTAATTGGAAGCAAGTCTATGGTGTTTTGTGGTGGTCTTTGTAAAGTATGTACCTGGTAAGTCCATGAGTTAAAGTGTGTAATGTAAGCCTAATGAGGCATATGTACCCCCATAAAGTATGAGGTAATCTTAAAACCACTTTGTAAATGAAGATTTGTGGTAAGCCATAAACCACTATGTAAGTGTAGGTTTGTGGTAAGTTGGAAACTACTTTGCAGTGTAGGTTTGTGGTAAGCTAGAAACCACGTGTGAGAGTAAAGTGGATAGGGATTACTATAGGCATGTTTTAGGGCCATCCGACAAAACCATGGGCATGGTTTAGGGTAAGACGATAAAATCCAAAGCATGGTTATGGGTAATTTGAGAAAACCCATGATTAAGATGATGGAGGGAGATTTACAAGTATAGGTACATGTACGCAAATAATGATTGACTGAACCATGTACACAAAGGACATCCTAGTAGATTGGTAGTTGCAGTGGTTGGTACTCATGCATTCTGGTAGATGGTTGCTCCTTTATATGGACATCAACATATTGTTTTCTGATCATGTATGTAAATAACAAGACCACAATTAGACTTTGCTAATTGAGATTGGGACAAGTAGTCATTAAAGGGGGGACTTGGAAAAATAACATTCCTACTTGTCTTTGTTGTGATTCATTTTATGTACAAGAGTTTGTTCCTAGTATTTGGGAGTTTGTTGAGGCCTAGTTGGTTGACATATTCTCTCCAACTAGTTAGCTTCCTAGATTGATGTGTGGTTGAGATATTTACTCAAACAAGAAATTGTATTTCCAAGATATACTAGCTATCTCAGGACATAGCTTGATCTATTTATATTGTATCGTTATTTTCATGTGAATATAATTTTGAGTGCATTTAGAAAATCATTGTAAAATTTATCTCAATTTTATCCATTAAATTTGTTTTTGAGTAAATAATAATGAGCATGAAATATGTTCACAAATTCTTAAGAGTGAGTGATTGTAATTTAAGTGTGATATCTCATTACAAGTTTAGTCACAATGCAAACATTAAAAAAACAACAATTTATTAATTTGGAAGGATAATTCAAAGTACATTTATAATGAATTTGAATATGATGTAACAAAATGAAATGTACACAATCATATTAACTTTTAAAATATATAATTTTTACTTATAAAATCTTTGTGTGATTTTAAAATTTGATTTTTTTTCTCAGTTTAAAAAAAAATAAACTTTGATTGCTATTAATTTATTTATTATTCTTGCACAATAAAGTGTTTTGGTTCAACGTGTTTCTCTACATGACTATTTGTTTCAAATTTTTTAATGTTTGTATATATCTATATATATTAAATTATGAAAGTGGACTTAAATCGTAAAAATTGACAAGGTCATTTGTCATTGTAAGGTTTGAGATTTCTTTTAATAAAATGATATATATATATATACTAAAATTTTTGAGGTAAATAATATATATATATATATAATTTTAATTAATTTTTGAAGTAATTAATTATATATATAAATAGATGGATAAGGAATTACATAATCAAATATATATGTATTTTTATTGGTCATGATTTTTTTTTAGCTTATTTAGATATAATCAAGAATTGAGAATTTTGAGAGGAATTCAGAAAAGGAATATCACAAGTTTGTCATATCGAAACTAAATCTAAAGCAACCAAGTAAGCAAACATTTAATTAGAAACTTTCAATCCTATCAAGAAAATTTTAAATCTAACATGTATAGATTATATGAATGCACACATGTCGTATAGATCATATGAATGCACACATGGCATGAAGTAGTGTGCACTCATAAAATGTGTATGTGATATTATGAGTAAAAATTCACTAATGATTAAAAAAAGTTGTGTTTTTATTGATAACACTAACACCTTGATTGAAAAGGATTAAATCCCAGAGCTTAGCACTCTTACATTACGTTGCACAATTCCCCCTCTCTATTTTAAAGATGCTATTGCTCAAGAGATATTGTAGAGCTAATAGGGTTCCTAGTAGGGGATTAAACAAGAGGAACAAAGAAACCTTTCCATGTTTTAGTGGAATAATCTTGTAGACTATGACTCACAATATTTCAGTGAGCTTCAATGCAAGGTTGATGTTTCTTTTACATTTACATTTTTTGAGTTTTTTAAGATGGACAACCCCAAAAAAGTGAAACTAATATTTACGGAAAGAGATGGGAGAAACTATTATAAAACCTAACTTTCATTACAAAAATGGAAAGGTAGTTGTAACAAGTTTTATCCTAAGAACTAATTCTACAAGAAATATTGTTTTAATAGAAATTTTTTACAGGAAATAAATATATCACTAATCACATAAACTATATTTTTATGAAATAGAATGATGGAATTAATCCTAGAATATTCTCAATTAATTCTATAAAAATCTTTCCACAAATCTAGGAGGAAAATAGCTAGATTTTTTTACGAAATATGTAGCATTGATATATATATGGATGAGAACTTAGAAGATCGATAAAATCAACAATTGAGATAGGAATAAAAATTTCCAAAGAAAATAGGAAAACGAGTACCCATAAAAAGGGGATCTTCTAAAATGTAGATGAGATAATGATCTAATCTATAGGAATAGCAGGGGTCTAGGTAGCTCTTGTGAAAGCTGAGGATTGTCTAAATAAATTTGGCATATATATATATAATATATATATTAATATATATATATATATAATATATATATATTATATATATATATATATATATATATATATATATCCACTAACTACATCAACGAGGAAATTTGTTAACAACCCCTACAAAACTTTACAAATTCTGATTTCACCATTAATTGAATAATCATTGGCAATTTCAATGTTATCCTTTATATCTTGAAGAAAATGAGGGGAAATGTGATCACAAATCCTTTCAAAGAAAAGGCAGAAGATGTTATAGCCAAATGGGACTCAATTTATATTAAACCCATTAAAGGTAAAGTTTACTTGGTCATATAAAAGAGTATGGCCTAGTTATATTGTTGCTAGACAACATAGTTTTTTATACCATATAACATTTTGTTGTAGAATCAAGTCTTAAAATCGAAAATCCTAAACTAAACTACTTTACATCATAATCCCATTTCCCTCCACTTACATACATCTCTTGAATTTGAGCTCCGCCCTTTTGGTTTAACCCAATATACCTCAACTATTATGAAATCTCTAATAAAGTTAGGAAAAATTGGAAAACATAGGTACGTGGCACCCATGTTTACATATGAGAGTAGAACCTTAAGATGACAAAAATTAGGCTCAAAGAACGTGTTAACAGCAAAAAATCTTACACATGTTTGGAAAAACTAGAAGATGCTAAAAGATGTCCAGTAGAATGCACAAGTGAAGATTTTCCAGCTAAAGACATCATGAAGTTTGAAAAAATTTAATTTCTCCTAAGGTTCAAAGTATATAAAGTTAAAAAATTGAGGACTCAGTGACTGTTTCTTCAATATCCATGCACAGCACAAAATTTTCTTTGAAAGTGCACGGTTGAAAAAATGGATAACTCGATGAATTCAGGACCACTTCACACACTTGGAGGAGATTCCCTGATAGGATCTCAATCGAAGATAGCTGAATTCGAGTCGCCTTGAAGATATTCAAACCTCAATGGAATTATATTGTCCTACTCATGAGCCATTGTTATTCATGAACCAAGAGAGGGAAGATGGATTCAGAAAATTATATATAAACAAGCCATGGGAGAACCAAAATATGAGACAGTGTTATGCTGGCCAAATTGCTATCAGAGCAAACCAACATTCCATTGTTGAAGCCAAAGAAAGTAAGAGCACTAGCATATTGGCCATATTGCTTCTAAGAAATCCATCATCTTAGTAAGAAGAGAAGAGTCCACCAATGAAGAGTCTTCATACTTCTTTGAGAGGGAGGAGAAGCTTGCCAAAGATATTGGGGAAAAGAACCTCTTCGCTAAGGATTTTTGAGCACCATAGCTCAAAGAATTCTCTTCAAGTGTTTAATATTCATCTATTGTATTCAACTTCTACTACCAACAATCAATAAAGATATATTTTTCCATTATTTTGTCGACTTGTTTGCTACATTGAGCATTGTTTATGTATTATACCTTTGTAATTAGTTCATGTTTGTGTATACATCATTTTCACTATTTGTAATGCTTTGTTTATATAAATCTATTCACTAACAACACATACTATGTCTGTGTTCCTTTCCAGGGAACAACCAGTTGTTAAGGAGATGTCTTTTGGTACACCATTTCCACAAAAACAATACCACAAAAATGGCGACCATACTGTTGTATTTTATTTAATATAAAGATTGTGTTTGCATGATCTTTTCTCTGCATAGTCGACCTACAAGACATTCAATACCTCTCTAGAATTTTTGCAGGACCATGTGAGCCTGTGGTAGCTAAAGAAACTTGTTAATTTACAATTTTCGTTTGACCACATGGCTTATTCTCTGACAGACATGAACTTCATGGCTTTTCCTCTGATAGGTGCACTGCCACATCTATGCGTTGTGAAACGTGCGCGGTTTTCTAGAAAGCAAAAAATACCTTGTAATTTCAAAATTTCAGGTGATTGGCAACCTTTAGTGAATTTCTTTCACCTCTGCAAATTTTTAACATTCATTTTACATTGCTTAGTTGCTTTACTAATCCAAATTAGTAGAGTAATTAAATTATCTTTCCTTTTTGTTTACAATATTCACATAGCTTAATTAGTAAAGAAGTAAGTAGCCCATCATCCACAAATATTATTACTAACCAAAGCATTCATTTATTTCATTTTATGGGACTAGGAGCAAGTATTATTACAGAAGTTAAGTAATATCTTCTTCCCTTGTGCCCCTTATAGACGAACTTGGGCTTGCATATGAAAACTTTCTTAAACCATTTGAATTTCCATCTCCCTATTTTAAGTGGCCCATTATCCACATAGCACTTATTTCCCATGCAAGAAATAATTGAAATCTAGTATAAGTAGGGGAATATTCGAATGGATCACCAAATATCCACATCTTCTCACACTTTACATGCTCACTTCATCGCTTACACACAATTACACACCACACACTAAGCTTCTATAAAATTCATATTAGAAGTCATCTAGTTTCTAGAGCTTTTGATACTTAGTTTATTTTAGCTTATATATCAGAACCTAAAGAAAATTAAGACACTTAAAAGAAACCATAACTTGAACCAGCTGAATTCCCCATAGGGGCCACCAAAAGAATTATAGTTCAGTTTAGGACCATTGGTGTAAGGCATCCCATAAGTTGCCATGGTCATGTTACATATTTGAAACATAGTTTTTGACTTTTTAGGGAGCTTAAAATCCTTCAATCATCCCATGGAAAATAATACCTGAGCATGGAAAAGACCCAATTCATATGGGGTTCGTCTTAGGTCCAGTATATGTGGTACTCTTTGGGACTACCTAACCCATCTAGTGCTTGGTACTAGTAACTGACTACCAAGAATCTAAGGATTTGAATTCTCACATGGGACGAAGGTACTTTAGTGGCGAAAATCTAGGGCATCCTTTCCCTATAGGTGATGGTGTGGGAAACACTTAAGCCTCATTTTCATTACCTTGGTTGATTCTTTGAATGTTGGAAAGTGTCACCAGTTCTTTCGGGACGTTTCCCTAGGACCCATTAGAATATATCTCAACAAGGACCAATTACTTTGAGAATGGTAAGGATGAATAGGTATTCTTAGGATCTTTTTTCACAAGAAAAAAAAAAATGAAAACCATTTTTTGTTTGATTGATCACATAGCATAAAGTGAAAGGGAAAGTAATATTTTTATTTTTTGCTTTGTTTTATGTATGTGATTGATTTGATTTGAAGAATCATCTCCATCCCTCACCATACAAAAAGTATCACACAATCTAATCAACACCACAACTCCCTTTCGACCTAGACACTTCTTAAAACCTCCCCCCATTACTGGGAGGTGTTCCAGTACTACCACCATTTAGGTGCATAGGAAATCACGTAACCACCATGATAGGATCTTCCCTTTTTAGTGCATCTTTGCTTGGTAACCATCCCCATCAAAGAACGCACTTCACAACACCACAAGGGTACCCACACACTACCCCTTTGGTGAGCCCACATACCACTCCTCCAGATAGTCCGCGAGATACCCATTGAGGTAGTTTTCCTAACACTTCCCCAGAGAGGACCCTTTTACATATAACTATCCAAAATCGTTTCATGATGGCGGATAACTCACAGATCCCATTATTAGATTCTTTAAACCTACCAGATTTAAGTAAGCTAACTAATGGCCTAATTGCTCATAGCCAGAATTGGCTAGCTATGCCCACCAAGCTCCCTTCGGACATTCCGAAATTTGAAGCAAAATAGTGAGAAGACCTAGGAAACCATGTCATGAATTTTCACCTGTGGTGTTCGTCTAATAGTATCTGTGAAAATACTATTCGATTATGACTATTTCAACGCACCCTTAAAGGGCCTGCAATGAAATGGTATATTGACTAGCCTTCTACGTCACATGGAACCTTCAACTCCCTAGCTACAACTTTCCTCACATTATTTTAGCTCTTGATATGTCATGATTTAGGCCTGGAACTCCTCACCCACTTCATAAAAACACTAGCTACCCACATATCAGATCATATACATGAATGGTGGAAATTTCGTAGTTTGTGTAAAGCATAGTTTGAAGACAAAGTCCTTCTTGACTTGTTTTTGAGATCCCTCACATTAGAAATTTCAAAAGATGTGGAAAATTCATCCCCGCATAACTAGGAATAAGCCATTAGCAAAGCTCAATAGTTAGATCTTATATACACCCAGTCTGGATATATCTATCATGTGCTTCTAGATATCCCACGCTTGTAGACTTATAAAGAGACACCAGCCGCATCCAATGTCAGTGATGGATTGATTGGGTCCATAACCAAAAACCAAATCAGCAACACCTACCAGTACCCTGGATACTCATTCAATGGCCAAGCATTTTATGCTACACAAAACACACCACCATTGCAACATACAAGATACTACCCTGGTCAACCCACACCGATGCATAATTTTCTCAGTAGGGTTAACCAATATTAGTCCCATCATGGAGGTTCATATCTTCCCCCACAGGGAAACCAATACTCCTCAAGGAATACGAATGGAATGTCTTCTTCCCAGAATCCATATACCAATTAGGGACAAGGAAACCAATATTCTCCTTTCCCCACACAACAACAAAATAACCCACCAACACAAAATAACGTAAGGGTTAATCTAGTGCAACATTTTCTAGCTCAACAACAACAATTGGAGGAGCAAATAAACCTAACTAACCCACCTAGTTTTTCTAAGAAAAAACCAAAGAGAAAACCAAAAGGAGAGCTTGAGTAGGGGGGAGAAACCCCTACTAGGCACTAGTAAGGGGCAATCCTTACCTGAATAAAAACCAAAGATCGAAAAACAACAATCCACGTAAGAAAAAGAAGAACACAAGTCTACGGATAAATCATTCCTATGTTATCTACGAGGAATATGTTCATTATACCGATCATTGTCCTCAACTCCCTTAGTTAAAAATGATAAAGGACAATAGGGGGCAAGGAGGGCAACAAACTGTAGTAATACAAGACCCTTTCCCCCATCAGGGAGTGGTTAACACCCAACAACAATCATCCCATTCACTGTTAGTTCCCTATAATACTGGTGTAGCCCCCTTATTGTTATTGTTAGTGTAGCCCCCTTATTGTTAGTGTTGTGCCCATGTAGTCCCCATATGGTTATTGTTGTGCCCCATAAAAGCCCATTATTGTTATTGTTGTGCCCTTACATTATTATTGTTATGTAGGATCTAGTTATATTGTGACCCCTTAGACCCCTATATATACAAAGGACGTATTGTCATTTGTATCATCCAATAATTTTTCATTTATGTAATGTAAAGGAGGTTTACCCCTTCAAGAGGATAATTTTTAAGTCGTTGATCTATCTATTTTTGAGCTGGTTGTGTAACATTTGGTATTAGATATTTTAAATTGTTTCCATAAATACAGTAGCAACTTGACGAAGAAGGAAAAATCATATTTGAGCCTAAAGCAGTTATGGAAACAAGAACCTAATAGATATGAAATCAATCAATTTTAGAGTATCTCATTAAGTGGACGAACTTACCCACTGAAGATTCCACATGGGAGGATAAGAATTTTATACAGAAGCATCCAAAACTATTCAAGCGTTGAGGACAACACTTTTTTGAAGGAGAGGGGCATGCTAGGTCCCTATAATACTAGTGTGGCCACCTTATTGTTATTGTTAGTGTAGACCCCTTATTGTTATTTTTGTGCCCATGTAGCCCCCATATTGTTATTGTTATGCCCCATAGAAGGCCATTATTGTTATTTTTATGCCCTTACATTATTATTTTTTCCCCAAAACCCTTACATTAGTATTGTTATGTAGGCTCTTATTATATTGTGACCCTTTAGACTCCTATATAGAAAGGAGGTATCATCATTTGTATCATCCAATAATTGTTCATTTATGTAACATAAAGGAGGTTTCCTCCTCGATGAGTATAATTTTTAAATCGTTGATCTATCTATTGTGAGATGGTTGCATAACATCCACATTCTTCTGGAGGGAATTGATCCGAATTTAAATAGGAAAACAACAAATTATAGATACTCTCCATCTGGTAAGGGAAAATCTGGATCTACACGGAAGTCGGTGCCACTCTATGGCTAGTCCTCCATGACGATCTTTTGTCATCGTAGCCATGAAAAGAATGTTGGTCAGTATAACATGTGGTGACCCCCAGTGATCCTGGGCATCAAACAACTCCAATGGGCCATCCATGGATCATGTGGCACAGTAGGATCTACCTCAATTAGTTGATACTGGAACAATGGTACCCGTTCCAATAAGAAGGTCACAAGCATAGATCCGAAGCAAAATTGATTTATATTTCCCACCTTAGCTTTGGACAACTGGCGCTTGATGTTGATCTTCATGGCCTCAGCCTAGTTGAAGATCGTAGGAGTTTTACAGTCGATAGCATAAAGGAACTTCGAATTGTTAGTCTCATGCTTCGCCTAGGACCCCACCACCCTATTGATGTTCAACAGAAAAAATCTCAGTGCGAGATCCAAACACTGGAAATCTCTATCTTCCCAATTTTCAATTTTAGGGCCTGACGGCAGTGTTCAACAAGAAATGAAGATATGCTTTCCCCAATTAGTCGTGACCCATACAAGTTCATTGGTTCACCATGGCGGGACAGTTAAGTGATGAAGTATATATCTAAAGTTTCCAACTCCAACTCCTGGTAAACAATAACAAATATCTCCCGATTAATGTCCCAAAGACTAATTAGGTACCGAAGCAGCTCTTGTTGGGCTCGCATCCCTAGTGTGAGAAAGAATTTGAGGAGCCCTCAAAGCTTCCAGGAAAATTGGGTCATTCATTACCTAGGTGTCAACATCCTCATGTTCCTATTCTTTATAGTCCACCATTTTCAACGATTCTTTCTTGCAAAAGCCATTAATTTGAGTCAACAATCATGATTGGCCGATAAAATTTGATTTTAAATGATGATTTTTTGAGGAAATAGGGTTTCTCCCTATTCACGACACTAATGCACCTATTTTAAAAACAATTGCGCTGAACGGCATAGCTAGCTTTGTTAATCACCCTTAGCAAACATGATTCTGTGCCCAAAAGTCACGCTGACCGAGGGCGAAAACATTTTTCAAAAACCCATCAAAAAAATAAAAAAATGATTAAAAATAGAAATAAAGGACATGGAAATGGAGCTCAGGGCTTTGGCTTTTATGTGGAACTAGTGGCTCATTGATTGACCTCTCAGATCTCCTGCAGTCTACTCCGAAACAATTAGGGAAAAAGTGAGTAAAAAAAATTTCACAGCAAGGTAAAATGGTAAAGGGTAAAAATATATTTACTTCTTTTTATTCAACTTTTCATGAAAATATCAGGTTTTTGTAAATATTTTGACCTATTTTTCCTCAAGAACTAGATAATACACTTTACCTTTTTGTGCAGCAACATGTGACGAATGTTCGACGATGATGATGAGTCATGTTTCAGCTGTTTTCTCAACTCATTAAACTCATATGAAAAGATGGCCAAGTATTTTTCCCTTTTGACTCGCAAAAGAAAATAACATGGGGGGTCCTCTTTCAACTCTTTTCTGACCCTTTAGAAGCAAAAATATGGCCAAGCCCTTGTCATTTTGAACTCGTTAATAGATGAAAAATGTCATGTGCCCAGTATAAGTTTGCCCCTTTCTCGGGTTGGGAGGCACTATTTATGAAAAAGGTACACCTTGATTGAAATGGTCAAGTGGTTCTCTCAAGTATTTTTTTCTACATTTTCGGGCTCGAGAGACACAAATGTATGAAAAGGGACCATGTGGAGTTTTCTTTTCCCTGTCTTTTCCAAACTCTCTAAACATGAAAAATATATCGAGTTACACCTTTTTCGGACTCGTTAAAATATTAAACGACATCGGATTCGTCACAATGATGAATGTGAGATTCTCCTTCCTAGGGCTTGTTAAACTTACTAGGTCTGATTCATCCGAAGGATGAACTTACAGTGCAAGCATATGTTATCCCCTTCAAGCTTGTGATTAAAAAATAATTGGGGTACCTACCATAAATGGTGGGGGGAAATTTGGAAATTTATCAGTTGTGTCAGCTACTCACTCTTGAACATGACACTCTTTGCTTCGTGTCAGGTTGGGATATCCTCCTTTATATCGTTAACCTTCTTGGGTTGGGGCCATTCATTTTTGCCTTCCATTTTATCTCTACCACATTGTCATGACCACCGATCCCATAGATCCAAAAGCTGCCACGCTTCCAGTTGTGTTGCCGATATGTTCGAGAGTTGTCCTTCTACAGTTACACTTACCTCTGATTCTCTGTATCATCCAAAATCATTTTGCATCCTATCATCTCATGTCATTGATGTGGGAAAACTTATGGCCCTCCTTCTACATGGTTGCTTTCTGTTGACTTCAACTCATTATCCGGGAAGTTGACTGAGAGATTCCTGTCCAGTACCTTAGAGCCTGCATGCCCCAATGGAAAGTTCTTCGCACTCGACATAAAGTTCAAATCATTAGCTTTCAATCGAGTGATTTCACCGGTGTTCGACTTCAGTTCCTCTATTCACACTCTGTGGATTGTGCTGATAGTATGTTGAGGACCATTGTCATTATTGGTGGTTTCTCTCACACTTGCTAACAATTTACATCATTGACTGGTAATCAAGCGACTTTCTAGCATGTTCGATATCAACACATCTATTCACATGTTAGAATTTGTACTTTGATCGGTTCGTGTGGAGTGTAAGACCCTGGACTCAGATAAAAAAAAGTCTAGGTCATCAAGTGATTTGACATGATTATGTTCATATGCATGTCTCTTTCAAATGGATAGCTATGACCCTAGCATGAGTTATTGTATGTGATCCTTCTCATTATTGGATGGCTACGACCATACCTTGGTTTCGTTATGATCCTCTTTGATGGATGGCTGCCCAAATACCTCAATTCGGTTACATGATCATTCTCTGGATGGCTATGTCCATGCCATAATTCATGTATCATTTTACAGAGTTCTCAGTCATGTACATTTATCTGCACTTGCTTGTAGGTTTTCCAACGACAGACTATCATTCCCCGCACTGATTCATAAAGCATTTCATCCCTCACTATATTTCAGCCTTCACGCTTTAGGGGGCATTCGTTACACAATATTTTGTCATTGTCCCTGTACTCCTTGTTCCTTGATCATAGAGGACCTCTACAGTGAAACCCACATTATTTTCCTTCATGAAGAAACTCACATTGTGTCCCTCTTCATGAGGAGATCAATTTCCTTTTTCACCCCTTCCTTTGAAACTTTTGTTTTGCCCAGTTTACAAGATCGACACTGATGACCTTTGTCTTCCTCATGCCGATGTGCAGAGATTAGCACTATCCCTAGCACTGACTGAAGTGACTGAGTTGTGTTCTAGTTGTGCCTATCCTGTTATGGAATTTTTTTTTAAATTAAGAGCCGAAGCTTCCAGCTCTAGAAGCTCCATAACAGAAGTCTGGTAAATTGTTTGGTTGGATGGGGTTGAGGATGTCAGTTTGGGCTCCTTTCCCCTATAATGATGGAACTACCTCAAGGAATAAGACCTTCTCCCATGGGAATAGGATCCATTTGCCATCCATTCATCCTATATAAACATTCCTTCTTCCCAAGCACAAGCTAGTGTTAATGTTGGTGTGCTAGTGCTATTTTGGTTTGGAGTAAACAACAAGCTATTCCTAATCATACCTATCTAGTTCTGTGAGGGAGAAGTGTGATTTGGTTAGGAGTGAAGATTAAATGGAAGAGCCTTAAAACTATTGTTGATTGAGGCCATCATGGAATGCTAGCAAAAGTTTGTGGGAAATTGGTCTTGTTAGAGAAGAACTACAATGTCAAGACAATGGTTGTAATCTCTCTTTGATATCAATATATATGCAATTGTCAATTGATTTCCTACATGTTTTGTCATCTTACATATTCATGGCTTAAGGTTTCTTGACTTGTTAATTAGGTTAAATTACAATTTTTCTATTATCACGGTTGTTGTTTGCTATTGTTTACTTGTTTCAGGTGCTTGAAGAAGGAAGAAAGAGATAGCTAGAGCAAGCAAGCAAGGACATCATCAAATGAGATAAGCATACTAAGAGGTAGACCCTCTTAATTTATTCTAACCTAAGGACAAAGGAAATCTTCCATAGAATGTATCTATTGTGGATAGACCCATTATCGGGCTAGAGGAATTTGTTTGTGTCCACACTTATAATTTTACTTCACCACAGGACCTATTGTGACTGTTTGTTGTTCTGGTTCGAATTTGGTTGGGTAGGAATATGAGGTTGTCCATATACTTGTTGATGGAAGCTTGTTTCATCTGAGCTCAAGTGATGATACTTTCCCCAGGTAAACCCATGAACCAACATACGGCTACATATTTTAGAGTGGATCAGAATAATTTCAACTTCTAATCATCAGAGGTGTAATCATAAGTTTTGCATATGACAACAAATTCAAACAAAAAAGTATATGCATATTCTGAGGTTAGGTCATGGAAGTGGGGAAGAGCAGATGGGCTTATGTTTTTCATATTATCATCCCCATTAGTTTCTTTGATGGGAAAAACACCCTCAATTCTTTCCCTTCCTCCCCTTTCATCTCTATTTTCAGCCACTGTGTCGATTGACAAAATGATTTCTTCTTCTTCCCCTATATGCTCTTCAAAAATCTCTAGTTGTTCGCCTAAGGGGTCCTCTATCTCACAACCACCAAAGAAGAGGGAAGGTTGGCTATTTGAAGTGATGGGGGAATTTGGCAGAAATTTTCCTTAGTTATCCCTATTCCTTCGAGGCATGAAAGGAATGTTTTTTCATTTATATTTTACAATTTTGAACTATCAGAATTGAAAGAAAACATAACTAAATTGGAACTAATTCCAGAATGAAAGAGATAAGAAAAGGAAGAAATAAAGTAGAAATCACATCTACTTAGACACCTCCCTGGCAATGATGCTAAAAAGTGATGAGCACCAGTGTTGCAGCAAGGATGCTACAACTCTTGGGGATACTAACTTTACTTCACAACCTCGGGCTTTGTACAAACTTGGAGGTGATAGTGCTTGTTGGCTTAGTGCATCCTGACCTAGGTTTAGAATTAATTTGTGCCAAACAAAACCCTACACTACTGGCCCTTTCGGCATCAACACATGTAGCACGAACTGAAGTCTCACCCGAAGCGGTATGGGGGGATGCTGGAACCACGTTTCCGCATCTAGAGATCAGTGTGATGTCCTTTTATGCCCTAGATATTCCTTCACATAGATATATAAGCCCTTAGGGCTTGGTATTGTAAGTTGCTCCAAATGGCCTCTTGACCTCTGTGAAGGTCTACGATTGGCTTTTGCGGGCCTTTAACAAACAAGTTATCTACTTACGCGCACCATAAAATAGACCTAGATTGGAATTCATGCAGACTTGTTCAATTGCTTAGTAATCGTAATATAATGCATTTTAATCTTAATGTAAATACTTAATATGTATTGCATTCAGCTAATAATACTTATCCAATAGAGTTGCGTGTCAATACATCATTATTTCATAAAGACATTATTTCATCAAAACATATATTGTAAACATAACTAACATAAGTAAATAGATAAAACACATGAATTTCTCCAACAATATTCTTTATTGATATTCAATATGAGTTTACAGACTCAAAACTGCCCTGTGCACTCAGCTGCAGGGGTCCATGCACTCAGTTGTGGATGCCACTCTAGGCCTCTGTGCACTGAGCTGTAGAGTCTTTCCCTCCTCTAAGACTCACTTCTCTATGTTATCTCCTATTGACCCATTACATCCATCATCATTAGATTATTGATTACTACCTTAGACTCTCTAAGACACGCCTATTTATAGCTTTTCTTCATACAATCCCATGGTTTGCAGACCATGGGTAGATCTCAAAACCAATATAGCTTTACATAAACAAGGGTAAAAACCCTTTTTGACTTATAACTATATACGTGCTTCACATCCACAAATTGCGAAGACTTTACATCTTTTTACCAAAATTTACATCAAAAATTGGGGTTTTAACCTGAAAACTGACCCAGGGGACCCTATCCCAACAGGCCCCCAACACAAAGGTCGTGACTCGCCCCTAAGTCACTCAGCTGGTGTGATAATCTTGCTGTGAAGATCCCCCATCTCCACCTGCACAACTGCAACTTTAGTAGCACTCTGTGTGGCTACCTGCTTGACTTCTTCGACGTGTTGCTCTGTAGCTGGACCTTTCACGATGATCTTTTGTTGTGCTTGCTGCAAGCTCGTTATCTTCTCCTGAATTTTGGTTGTTACTTGGTAAGCTTCTTCTAACCAAGGTCCCAACCCATCCTTCAACACAACCTCCCTCTGTTGAGTTGCTTCTACCTGTGCGTGGAGTTGCTTCCCCTCCTGCAACTTGGCGAGGTGTTGTGCTGGAGCAATTGAGCACACCGTCGCCCAAATGTCATCATACTACTTCTGCAGCTCACAAAATTCTGTGTTCATCATCTACAAGGTTGGTCTTCCTACAGAATCATCACTAATTCCATCACATATTCAACAAAGACCAAGCAGTCAATGGTTGTGGCATCCAAAGTGGTCATTCCTTCTTTTATAGCGGCTCCTTGTTGCTTCCTGACCTGGGGTGGAGTTGAAGGCTGTAACTTGAGCTGTAGCTCCATGATTTTCATGTTGAGTTGAAATTGAACTCTCCCAACATCTGCCTTTGCCTCGTGGATGCCTACAGCTAATTTTCATATCTTGGCCTCTAGTTTTGTGTCCTCGAGTATGTGCAACTCTGACACCATGCTACACACCTCTGCAACCATGACATTGAGCCTAGAACTCTATGGCTCGATAGTATCCTTTTCTTTCAAATCCTACTTTTTCTCGGTGAAAATTTGTTCATTGTTCACTCGGTATTCACTGATCAGATTGAGAGCATGCTTCTCCCGAGATCTCAGTTCTTTTGTTACTCCTGTTTGCAGCGCATGAAGAATCTCATTGGGGAGCGCTACAACATTCAGTCTGATGTTCTTAAGTGTACTCAAGATTATTTTTTCATTGAATGACTCTGTGCGTAGAGACCCTTCCAATAGAACCACTATTTGAAGGTCCAATTCCTTACTAACTCTGTAGCCTGACTTACCCCTGGTGCTAGGCTCATTTGTTCGATGCTCGCTTGACTTGTGGCCACCTGTATCCTTCTAGTTTGGATCTGCAACTCACATTGATCCTTCTGGATGCTCCCCAATGTTTGCATGTACTGTTTCTCAAATTGTTGCAGTAGTTCAGTTGAAGTATCCCGAACGTTTTCGCTGATCTCATTGAGATCACCCTCCGTCAAGGTCATGAGATCCACCTACATTTTGTTTTATTTGTGCTCCTTGCGGGAACCCTCCTGTTGTTGTTCTCTATGATTCCTTCACCAAAATGGGGTGCTCTTCCCCTCATCTCCTCTGTCGCCCTTCTTAGATTATTCTTCCCCCTTTGTGGCAGGTGAAGGGGAATTACCTCTTCTCTATGATTCACGTTGTTCTTGCTTGGCTTGCTCATTTTTAGCATGCTCCTGCTCTATCTGAGCCTTTTCTGTGGCTTCCTTTTTCCTCTGCGCTAGCAACTTTTGCACAACCTACTTTGTTGCATCCTTCCTCTTCTTCTCAATAGAGCTGCTCGTGCCCTTACTAGTTCCTGCATCCAAATCTGATGGGGTGTGCCACTCTGCTAGCCAACGCTTGATCACCTCCTAGATGTTGTGATCTATAACCATGTATGGTAAATCATAGAATTTATGTTGTAGGTCCTTTTGCGCCTGAGTGTGGAAGTGGTGGAAATCTTCCCTAAATGCAGCATATGCGGACAACTGCTCGTACAAGGTCGGGGACAACCTTGGTGGCTAGTTGATGGCCATGTGGATGCTTGCTTCCATCAAAACCCAAAATATCTTCATTTTAGTGACCCATGCGGGGTCCTTCATCGCTCATAAGGAGGTGAACTGTGAGGCCTTCGACAATCCTTCCTTCAACGGAGGAAACTGGCTATCCTCTGGTAGCTCCCATGCAACCAACACAATTGAAAGTAGAAACCACCCATAGTGGAATGGTTTGGTCTCATCCTAGACCTTACGGAAATTCATGTGGAATTCACTCCATAGGTACCATGACCAGTTAAACTGCACACCCTTTGTGTATTATGTAGCTAACGATACCATAGGTGTTGGAACTTCGTTTGCGTGACACTTTCTCATTACTTTTCCTGCGAAGATTTGCATAGGAATTTGCACCATGGGATCATTGATAGACATGATGGAATAGCTGCGTGGCTTTTCACAAGCTCAAAGTCCTTTTTCATTTTATCTGCCAAATATTTTTCTCCTGCCTTTCCACCAAACTCCTTGGCTGAATTCAAACCCTCATGCAGTAGGTGCGTGGTCCTATAGATGAGCATGTTCATGATGGGTATAGGTGCTCCTAGCCATAAGCATCCATCATGTACAAGAGTAAAACTTCCGCACACAGATGGTATTGATCATAGTGTGTTGATAGTGGGGCACCCACAACAGGTTCAACAACCTGGAATTCTCCACTCGACGGATCCATTCCATTATTTCCAACTCAGTGGCACCTGAGTGTGGGTAATAAACATGCCTCATATAATTCTCTATTGCAAGGTGAGGGAACCATTCGTCGTCGACCATGTCCCAGTCTTCCATATTCAGTAGGGGGATCCACAAGAGGTGCGGACCTTGAAAGGGCTTCTGCTCTGGTAATAGGGGTGTATTAATGAAAAACTTGTCTAATTTTGGGTCCTTGGTGACCTTCTCCTTCCCTTTTCCTGGAGGAATATATTCAGGTAACTTGGTAAGGGGCTCCACGCCTTTAGCATCTATGTCCTCAGTACCTTGCTTAGCCTCCAAATCCACAACCTTCTCAATTTGCTTGTCTTTCTTTTGCTTTTGAGTTGCATAATGTTTTTGCGGTGACTCGCACACTGACACTGGCTTCTTATTCTTATCCTTCTTCGGCTTTTGGGTTTTTCTAGCAGGTGTAGGCTTTGGCGTAGTCGACCTTGGCTCCATGGGTACAAGAGACAGAACCTCCATGCTCACACCCTCTAAAGCAGCTCCTTCTGGTGTGATATCTCCCCCATTGCTCACAGTCTCAGTAGGGCTCAGACCTAACATGGTTTCAAGGATAAATTTATGGTTTAACTAAGGAAAATTAGCAAAACTTGGGCTCGCGACCAAATCCTCAAAGAGGGAGTGGTTCATAAGCAATAGAAAGCACAACCAAAAAATTCTAAGTGTTCAAAGTGTTCTCTGTTGGAACATCATGTGTAATTTATAGGGGTTTTTGAATTCAAATCTTACTGTTCCCTCCAAAATTCATTCATTAATGTTGTTTTGGCAATAGATCTTTAAAGATTTTGGCCTTAAATGCTACCAGCCCGCTCCTCTTAACTGTCTTTTGGTTGTCAACTCATGAACAATGAATCCAACGGTCACGTTCCAGCTGCGCTGTGTGGCACTTTCCTTCATAGCGTAGCTCCCTGCGCGTAACTTCTTATACTGTAACTTCATCATGTTCTGCGCAGCCCACCTGCTGTCCCCCAACCCAGGCAATGTAGTTTATAGTCTTGCGCTCCCTTGCAACTGCCCGAAGCACTAAGACTGTCCTACCATCATATAGTCATTGAGTCAGAACCCTTGTATATGGCTTCAATCGAATGCCATTCACCCTTCCTAGAAAATGTTATCCATTCAACTTCACAGCTGAATTGCGCCTCCATCTGTAATTGCTTTGATAACATATGGCCCAAGCCAGTGCATCTGAAATTTCCCTAGAAACTTAGTAAACTTTCTATCATACAATAATACCAAATCATTTAACTTGAATGTGTGCAGCTTGATGTGTCGATCATGCCATGCTTTTTCACGTTCCTTCTATACTTTCTAATGGAATCCAGCTAAGAATCTATCTTCTTCAAGCCCCATCAACTGCGCGAGCCGTTCATCCAAGGCTTCACAATCAACTATACCTGTGAAAGCTTCTATGCATAGGCTAGGAATGATATATTCCATAGCCATCACAGCGTCTACGCCATAGAACAATCGAATAGGTGTCTACCCTGTCAGCTTTTTGCAAGTAGTGTAGGTTTTAACCCCGTATAGAAGTTACCTGCTTAGGAATTCTAAAACACAGAAAATAAATAATGTGAGAGAATAACGCATAAAATAGATATACATAGATATTTTCCCCTGGATCCCAAAACCGAGACTACCATCTTAATTTTTCATTATATTCCTTTCAATATTACAATACATATTTATATACATGCCAAAGCATCCAATACCATGGACCGAAAACCATCATGTCCAAAACCATGTGCGAAAACCATGCACAAAACCATAGGTGGATCTGCCCAACCTAATATAGGGTCCAAAAAAATTTCCCTGGGGTGCTGCCCTAGGCCCTATAGAGGGTGCCTAATCGCCCCCCTCAAACCCCCTGTGACCCCCCCACGGTGCAGTTGCCACAATGAAGGGGGGCTCCACCCCCCTTCTAACCCTCTCGTAAACTATGTTTGACAGTTGTGGAAAGAATATAACAAAACCCAACATTTTCCCACTTGTTGTTTTCTTTCCACAAGGGGCCACAAGAGAGCTTACTCATTTATCCAGCCCTGAAATGCCCATTTTTTCTCTACACCAAGAGAACTTCTTAGATCTCACAAATTTTGTCAATGCATCTATAGTATGATTCAAAGTGTCCACCTTTACCAGCAACACCTTTTTGTCTTTTATCATATCCATGACAAAATTGATATTGAACATGAATGTGCTTTGTCTTTGAATGATAAGCAAGGTTCTTTGCCAACAAAATTGCACTTTGGTTGTCACAGTCTATCCTTATAGCTCCCTGTACTAACCCCATACTTGAACACAATATCTACAACCAAACTACTTCCTTGCTTGCATGAGTGGCTGCCATGTATTCTGCCTCTGTAGTTTATAATGCCACTACAGATTGTTTTTCTTTCATCCAACTGACTACACCTCCAAATAGGTTAAACACATACCCACTTGTAGATCTTCTCAGATCCATATCTCTAGCCCAGTCTACATCAACAAAACCACGGATATCCAAAACTCAGTCCAATCCTAGTCTTCCTTGGTAGCACAAACCATATTCACTAGTGCCATGCAAATACTTGAAAACCTGCTTCACTGCTATCCAATGCTCCTTTCCCGAGTTTGACATAAACCTGCTCAATACTCCCACTGCATGTGCAATGTCTGGTCTAGTACAGACCATTGCATACATTAGGCTACTGACTAGACTTGCATATGGAACACGAGACATGTCTTCTTCCTCTTCTTGTGTCTTGGGACACTGTTCAACATATAACTTCACACCTACAAGAATAGGAACCTTCATCGGTTTACTATCCTGCATATTAAACCTTTACGGTATTGTCTCGACATACTTCCTTTGGTTTAACCAGAGCTTCCTCTTTGCCTGATTTCTTTTAATTTCCATGCCCAAAATATATTTTGCAGCACCAAGATATTTCATGTCGAATTTGGAGGACAATTTGGTCTTCAAATCGTGGATAATTTCTTTGTCATTTCCAACCAACAACATATCATCCACATACAAGACCAGAAAAATAATATGGTCACCAAATAATTTAAAATATACACAGTGATCTGCTTTGCTTCTAGTGAAGCCAAGTCCCCATATAAATGTATCAAATTTCTGATACCACATCCTTGCTGACTATTTTAACCCATACAAAGACTTTTTTAACTTGCATACCATCTCTTTCTTACCCTTCATCGCAAAACCTTCAGGCTGCTTCATGTAGATCTCCTCTTTGAGATCCCTATGAAGAAATGTTGTCTTCACATCCATCTATTCTACCTCAAAATCAAAAGCATTAGCAATAGTTAGAAGTAATCTAATAGAAGATACCTTGACAATAGGAGAAAAATATCACCAAAATCAATTCCTGGCACCTAGGAATAACATTTTGCTATCAACTGAGCTTTGTATTTCTCCACCTTTCCTTATGAATTTGTCTTCTTCTTGAACACCCATTTTCTTCCAATGGGTTTCCTTCCAACCATTAACTCCACCAAATCCCAAGCCTCATTTTTGTGCAAAGATGCCATTTCATCAACCATGGCCTCTTTCCATAGTTTTCCATCCTTTGAATCTACTACTTCATTCACAGTTCTCGGATCATCATTAGTAATAGATAAAGAAAAATTTGAATAGAAAACAGATGGACTATACCTTTCTAGTTGCCTTCTTTCTCAAACTGATCTTCTCACACCTAGAGTTTGTGGCTCTTCATCTTCTGATTCCTCCTCTACTATAGAGTCTGTTTCTTCCTCCTTTAGCTCAAGCTCTCTCTTCTTAAGTTCCTTTGATGGGACTTCATGTTTAATAACATATTTCACCTCTATGAACAACACATCTCGATTGTACACAACCTTCCTTGTTACTAGATTCCAAAGCTTATAACCCTTTAAACCATCCTTACACCCAATAAAGATGCACTTTTCATATTTAATATCCAACTTGCTTCTTTTCTCCTTTGGAATATGTACATATTCATCACATCCAAATATCCTTAGATGTGAAAGAGAGGGTTTCTTATCAATCCATACCTCTTGTGGAGTCTAATCCTCCAACACTGGTGAAGGTGATTTGTTGACCAACTAACATGCTATCTCTGTCGCCTCTGCCGAGAATTCCTGTCCTAAACTGGCACCACTGAGCATGCATATTGACCTTTCCATCAACATATTGCTCATTCTTTATACAACTCCATTTTGTTTAGGTGTATATGGAGTAGTCTTCTGTCGTGCTATACCACACTTCTTACAGAGTTCTTCAAATTCGTTGCTACAAAACTCTCCATCGTTATCATTTCAAATCTGCCCAAGGCCATTTTTACTATATTTTTAGTGTTTTAATGTATTTCTAAAATACAAACGGATGAGCCATTTGCAACATCCAATAGCAACTAACAGGTGGACCCGATAGGCAAAAAGAATGGATTTGAGGACATTTGAAGTCCAGGTGAACAGTGTTTTTGGCAGATTTTCACAGGCATTTCTCTGTGTTAACAGAAACCGACCATTTCAGGGATTTCAAAGGCCCGATGCACTCATCCATTGCAGAATAGTTGGCCACCTCCCCTTAAGGTGTTATGCAATAATTATTTAATTCTAGAAGAGGGATTTGAGTGGACAGAGGCCAGTAGATAGAAAGCCGAAAAGAGGAAAAAACAACAAC
Source organism: Pinus taeda (assembly GCA_000404065.3). NCBI lineage: Eukaryota > Viridiplantae > Streptophyta > Pinopsida > Pinales > Pinaceae > Pinus > Pinus taeda. Next base: position 57,087 of record APFE030404829.1, read on the forward strand.
ACGGTGCAGTCGAACCAATAGAAAAGGTCATCGGATGTCACTCGCACGAGCAAGTCACCTGAAAACGCAACAAAATTACTAGAATTTGGTTACTATGTTGTTAGTAAAAGAGACCTCTAAGCTCATGCTTGTCTAGTTATGGCATCAAGTAGTTAAAGAGACAGAGGGGATAGATTAAGACATCTCGAGACTTAGGGGTTCGAGAGCATTGTAAAAATCATATAAATGGTTGAAAGTTTGAAGTACCAGGGGTTCAACTTTTGGAGACTGTGGATACTCTATTCTTCCTAGTGTCTCATCTTCATTCCAATAATACAAGCTTCTTTTGTTGTTACATGTTTAATCACCATCTTCTCCTCTGTTCCAAGCTTGCACTTGAATAGGTTATTCATGTTTTCTTCTATGTCTAATGCCAGATAACTATCATCTTATCTTTGCATTGATAAATTAGATTTGCAAGCTTCATTTACTTTCTGTGGCTAGCCATTCATATGTGTTTATGTATGTATCTGGTGGTTCAGTTAGGATTCTCAATCTATCCATTGAATCTATAAAATATTGAGCATTAGTGGTCTAAAGCCTTGTCAAGCTGAGGGTGTTCATGCATGTCTTGAGTGAAAACAGAGTCAAAACAGTCATCTTACTTGATCCAAACCATCATCCATTCCAATAGTTCCGAGAATGATATTGAAGATTTATATGTTACCAGGCATCTCCGAGCTACAACCTAGGAGAGTTGCCTGGAGTGCTAACGTAATTGGCGTCGTTGCCAGGGAGAGGAGACTGAAGCTCAGCTTCCCTGGGGGATGACATAGATCCAACTTTGATGATAGACAAATCTTGGACACTATTTGGGTTGTAATCATCTATTTGGCGACTCTACTGGAGGACGAACCTCTTGGCAACTCCACTGGATAGTTTTGGCTCAGTTTGTGAGGCATACTAGGAGAAATACTTAGAAGCCACTAGTTGACCGGGTACCTGGCCCTGAAAAAAATCATGAAAGAAAGAAAGGTGTTGCGGAAATGAGCATCAGGTTCAGGTAGATCTAAACAATATTCTATATCTCTTTAAGAAAATCCTGTAATAGAACAAATACATGTTGAGAATATAGCATCTAATACTTGCAATGAAGAAAAGATCTCAAAGATTCATAAAGCTCCTTATTCTTTAGGTTCTCCTTTCATTGAAAGCCCAAAGGAAGCCTCTCCTCCTATCCATCATACTCATCTAGTCCTATCAGTCACTCCTCAACCCTTTGTCATTCAGGCTTCCAGTACCCTTATAGCCACCACAGCTATGGCAACACCTACCAAAATGGAAAGAATCATAGCTGCTAGCTATGGACCTCTAGTACTGCCCACTCCTTTAAATGCCATGCCTACTGGAGAATATCAGAAGTATATGCCTAAGTTCACTAGGACTGAAGGTGTTACAGTTGAGGAACATCTTGAATCATTCTATAGCTATGATGATAACCTGGACATTAGTGAAGATGATTTATGGATGAGAGTCTTTGTCCAAAGTCTAGATGGAGAGGCTAGGAAATGGTTCAGAGAACTAACCCCAATGTCTCTAGTAGATATTGAGGCTTTAGATGATGCATTCCTAAATAATTTGGGGGATAAGAAGGATCTACTCTACTACCGAGTTTGGGAACTTAAATAGGGAAAATGGTGAGTTGTTGTCTTATTTTAATAAGAGGTTTAATGCATGTACAACAAGATACCAACTGAAGTAAAACCCACCACTACCTCTGCTAAACTCATATATGTCAGTGCCTTTGATTATGACTTTTGTCTACTGTTGAGGGAGATATGATGTGTTACCTTGGATGATATGCAGGATGCAACCTTGGAAGTAGAATCAAACATCATGGCTTCAAAGAAACTCAAGGGGAATATTGATAGAAGGAGACAAACGGGTGAATATTCATCATCTTCAAATCCCAAGATAGATAAAATGACCAAGATGATAGAGTCATTAGCCTCTGAAATCTCCAAATTAAAGGTTGAGCAGCACCCTAGGAAAGGAAGAGTTCCTAATACCTTTGCTCCTAGAAACCCAACTCAGTATAGAAGAGCTAATGAGCAGTTGCAGATTTTGCAAAGAAGCAAAGATGCCAATGAAGACCAAAGGGTGAATCCCCCTTTCCAGAATGTATTCATGGAAGAAGAGCAGTTTGAAGAAGATGATGGGGTCCATTGTCTAGAAGACAAAGGTAGTGCCTCCTTTTTGACCTCAGCTGGCTATGAAAAGTCATTATTCAATGACCAGATCGGCCAAGATGCGGATGGTGGAGCTATTCTGAAAACTGATGATCAACACAGATATGATCTGGGGTCGAAGATGAATAATGCCAAGGAAACTCATGTTTAGGGTGCTTTTTTCCCTACAATACAACAAGCTAGTAAGCAGAAATGACTAATAGTTGATCCCATCATCCTCAAAGCTCCATCTCACGAGGTAAGAGGCCTTAACAAGTCTCCTTCTCCTTTCTATTTTGAATCAGACATTTAGAATCTAAGCATACCTATACCTCTGATGGAACTAGTGAAGTATGAGTCCTTCGAGAGATCTATCCTCGAGGCCCTTAAGCCTAAAGCCATCCAAGCCTCCACTGAATATGTAAATCTGCAAGATTACAAACCACCTGTTGTTCTCAGTCTAATGATTGAAAATTGTGATGACAGCTCCCGATCATTCTATGTCTCTTTGACTATTCATGAAAAAATCCTTCACAACTACCTTCTGGACACATGAGCCTGCCATAATCTAATGCCCAAGGCTATCATGGATGAGTTGGGCCTTGACATTACCAAGCCTTATCATGACTTATTTTCTTTTGACTCCAGAAAAGTGAAATGTTTGGGATTAATCAAGGACCTAGCTATCACCTTGTCTCAGCTGCCTATGAAGAGCATGATGATAGATATTGTGGTAGTAGATGTGCCCCCCAAGTTTGGCATGTTTCTTTCCAGAGGCTAGATCAAGAGATTAGGTGGAACATTGCAAAATGATTTGTCCTATGCTACGTCCCAGTTTTTGGAGGTGAGAGTAGGAGATTATATAGAGAAGCTCAGTTGGCTTATATCATCAATGATGAAAAGAATCCCACTAATCATCCCATCTATGCTGTTGACACCGATTTTGGAGCCTGTATTCTTCAGATTGAAGAATTCCAGTTGGCCTCCATGCAGCTTAGGAAACATGTTTGCTAGATCACAGAGGAAGAAGGCCCAAAAATTTGGGACATGTTCTTTGATGGAGCTTTCTCTAAGGAAGTTGCAAGGGCAGGTGTAGTCCTTGTGTCCCCCACAGAAGAATGCATTCATTTATCTTTCAAATTAACTTTCTAGGTCACAAATAAAATAGCAGAGTACGAAGCCTTGATATTGGGCTTAAACGCTGCTAAAGAAATGGGCATCAAAGGTCTGAAGGTGTTTGGAGATGCAGACCTTATCATTCATCGGGTGAGAAAAAATTTCCAAGCAAAGCATCCAACGCTAAAAGCATACAGAGATGAGGTATGGAAGCTCGCGGGTTCTTTTAATAGTTTCAGCATTTCTTACAACCCTAGAATGAAGAACCAACTTGTTGATTTCCTTGCTATGTTTGCTAGCACGTTTATTCCTCATTTGCCTCCTAAATTGACTTATGAAGTTCAGGTGAAATATAGACCATATTTTCCTAACAATATCAAATACTGGAAATATTTTGAAGATGATGATGAAATTAATAGGGGTTTACAAGTCATTGATGAATTTTCTGAAATGCATGTTGACCAAGAAAACAAAATCATTGAAGAATACAACCATTCCAAGCTAAAGGACGAGATTGGTCAGGATAGCATTGTTCACCTACCTAGTAACCATATACCCAAAGGAGTGGTGCCCCTAGAGAAGTTGTTTGATCATAATGATGCACCTTATAATCCTGCCAAAAAAGAAAATGAGTTTTTTGTTCATAGACATAATGTAGGGAGTCCAGCCCATCTAAAGTACATAATCTGTCCACTCACTTGTCTTCTGCCCAAAGTTCTGAATATTGCACCCTGATGAAATAATTTGCTGATATTTTTGCTTGGGAGTATAGTGATATTAAGACCTATGACACCAACATCATTCAACATAAGATTCCACTGGAGAAGAGCACCATCCCTTTTAAGCAGAAATTAAGACCTATCAGCGCTCTCTTATTGCCTTTGATTGAAAAGGAGATCAAGAAGTTGTTGGATGCCAAGATCATAGTTCCCCTAAGGTATTCAAAGTGGATAGCTAACCTTGTGGTAGGAAGACAAAAGAATGGAGAAATTAGACTATGTGTTGACTTCAAGAATCTGAACAAATTCTCTAAAAAGGACAACTACCCCCTGCCTAAGATGGAACACTTGCTACAAAAAGTTTCAGGGGCTAGAGTCATGTCTTTCTTAGATGGATTTTCAAGTTACAATCAAATTGTTGTACATCTAGAAGATCAGGAAAAGACTACCTTCCCTACTTCTTGGGGCACTTTCATGTACTCCAAGATGCATTTTGGACTGATAAATGTTAGGGCTACTTTTCAGAGGGCCATGGACATAGCCTTTATGGGAGAGAAGGACAAGTTTGTCCTTATTTACCTTGATAACATAACAGTCTTTTCCAACAGTCACAAGGACCATTTACAGCATTTGAAGAAGGTGTTTCTAAAATGTAGACTGTTTGGAATTTCTGTGAACCAAAAGAAATCACAGTTTTCTCTAAAAGAAGGAAAACTTTTGGGACATATTATTTCTGCTAAAGGTGTGAAGATCAATCCAGCAAGAGTTCAAGCAATTCAGACATTGTCCATCCCAAGGTCAAAAAGGGACATTCAATCTTTCCTGGGTAAGATTAACTTTGTCAGGAGGTTTATTCCAAACTTTGTAGAGCTAGTGAAGCACATCACTTCCATGCTGAAGAAAGGATGAGAAATAAAATGGATAGATGGTGCAAAAAGCTCTTTTGAAGCCATCAAACAAGCTGTCATGGAAACTCCCACTCTAATTAGTCCAAATTATACTAGGGAGTTTTATATCTTCTCTTTTTCCTCTTATGATACACTTGCAGCATTTCTATTGCAGAAAAATGATGAAGGTGTAGAGCACCCTGTGGTCTTTTTCAGCAAAACTTTGAGGGATGCTGAACTAAGGTATGACCTTATTGAAAAACAAGCTTATGCTTTCATAAAATCTTTAAAGGCATTTAGAATTTATATTCTGCATTCCAAAGTGATTGCATATGTACCGTTAGCCTCAGTAAAAGATGTTCTAACTTAGCCAGATATTGATCGAAAGAGAGCTAAATGGATTGAAAAATTCATAGAGTTCAACATAGATGTGAAGCCCACCAAGCTTGTCAAAGGCCAAGGCTTGGCTAAGCTTATGGCTGAGGAAAATTGTAGTTTGTTAGACATCAATTGCATGGGTTCAAATTTAGGTGGTGAGCAGATAGAGGAAGTAGCAGAAGAGCAAGAGCAGAATTAGTCTTTGGCTGAAAATCTTGCCACCTATGAATGGTATTCCAGTGTAGTTCAATTTTTGCAGAAGCTAAAAGTCCCTCCAGGGCATAGCTCAAGTCAAGCCCAGGCCATTAAGCTCAGATCGGCCAAATTCTGCATTAATGAAAACCTGCTTTATTGGAAATACCCATCAAGGATCCTCTTGAGATGTCTAGAAAAATGACAATTCATGGAATTCATGCACCAATTCCATTATAGCATCTGTGGAGGGCATCATTATTGGAAAACCATAGCCCACAAGACCCTGAGAACTGGATATTATTGCCCTACTCTATTCTCTGATGTTTTTTCTTTTGTGAAGTCTTGTGACAAATGTCAAAGGTTTGTAGGAAGACAACAGCTAAAATCTCTGACCTTAAAACCAGTACACGCCAATGTTCCCTTCCAACAGTGGGGCCTGGACTTCATAGGTGAGATCAATCCACATTCCAGTGGCCATCACAAATGGATCTTGGTAGCCACTGATTATTTCACCAAATGGATTGAGGCTATACCCACTAAAAATGCTAATCACCAGGTTATCATAAAGTTCTTGACTGAGAATATTTTCAGTAGATTTGGTTGCCCAACCAAACTAGTCACTGATAATGCAGCAGCTTTTAGGGCAGAAGAATTGGTGGACATGTGTGAATCCATGGGCATTCAACTGGTGCATTCTACCTCATTTTATCCTCAAGGCAATGGCCTGGCAGAATCATCTAACAAGAGTCTTGTAAGGATAATCAAAAAATTATTGGAGGACAACAAAAAGAACTGGGATTCCAAGATGAAGTTTTCACTATGGGCTGACAGAGTTACCAACAAGAAGTCCATAGCAAATTCTCCATTTAAGCTAGTTTATGGCACTGATGTTTTTTTTCCTATCCAACTAATTCTCCCTGTGGCCAAATGCTTGCAAGAAGAACAAGATGAAGAGAATGGCATGGCGAGGAGAATAAGTAACTTGGTTGAATTACTGCAGATTAGAGAACAACTGGTTGATAAGTCAAGAATTCATCAGAAGAAGATCAAAGAAACCTTTGACAGAAAGGCAAAAATGGATAGTTTTAAGGTCGGTGGTTGGGTTCTCAAATGGGATGCATTGAAGGAAAAGAAGGGAAACCATGGTAAATTTGATGCCTTATGGATGGGACCATTTGTCATTTCTCAAGTTCAGATGAACAATACTTTTATTCTGCACAATTTGGAGGCGGGAGGTGTTTTTGATGGCCCAGTCAATGGGCGGTTTTTGAAACTTTACTTCATATGAGGCTTTAAGGCCTTAAAGTTGTAATAGGTTTTTTCAGTTTTTTTTTTCTATGCAAATAAACTCTATGCCCAATGGGAAACTAGGAGATAAGTTTGTTTTGGTTGTTATTGGAAAGGTAGTAGTTTGCAGTTCTTGAAACCTCATAAGGAGGCTTTCATCCCCAAAAGGAGCAAGTGTTAGCCCTGAGGTGCTGATCTAAACAGATCCAAAACACTCTCTAAGTCTTCGAAATCTTCTTAAAATTATTCAAAAGATAAAAACCATCGCATAAGGAGAACCTTCAAACAGGCATAAAAACACTATCGGGAGGTGAAAAACACAAGAAAATAGTGAAATAAGGCTTAGCGGAGGCTTACAACAACTTGGCATAGCAGGCGTCAGATCTGGTTGATCAATAGTCTAGATCTAATTAGCGAATCACAATTAGCAAACAACAATAGAGCGCTCACCAAACGGCCCGAGGTTATCGCGATATGCGCTTGCGATCAATCGCATCAGGATATCACAACCAAAGAAACACAATGGAGCAGGGCTAATACCTATATATGTGCGATGCGATTAGCCAGACTTGATAACATTATAAACCATATTCGATATAATTTGAGTTTTGGAAACAAAAATTTCCTTTGTATTTGCGTATTTTGTTTATCAAACGAAATATAAATGATAAAGCACTGATGTGATAAACTGGACCCTAAAGGGTTCCTTAAGGCTATTGTATGTCATTTCAAATTCGCCCAAGGCCATTTTTATGGGATTTTTAGTGTTTTAATGTATTTCTAAAATACAAAGGTACGGGCCATTTGCGACATCTGATAGCGACTAACAGGCGAACTTGATAGGAGAATAAACCAGATTTGAGGACATTTGAAGTCTAGGTGAATAGTGTTTTTGGTGGATTTTCACAGTTTGAATGCATTTCTTTGTGTTAACAGAAAGTGGTTGTTTTAGGGATTTCAAAATCATGATGCACTCATCCATTGCAGAATAAGTGGCCACCTCCCCTTAAGGCATTATGCAATGATTATTTAATGCTAGTAGAGGGATTTGAATGGACAGAGGCCGAGAGACAGAAAGCCAAAATGGGGAAAAAACAACAGCACGGTGCAGTCAAACCAATATAAATTGTCATGGAACATCGATCACACGAGCAAACTACCTGACAATATGGCAAAATTACCAGAATTTGGTTACTATGTTGTTAGAAAAAGAGACCTTTGAGCTCACATTTGTCTAGTTATGGCATCAAGTAGTTAAAAAGACAGAGGGGATAGATTAAGACATCTTAAGCCTCAGAGGGTTCGAGAGAATTGTAAAAAGCCTATAAATGGTTGAAAGTTTGAAGTATCAGGGGTTCAACTATTGGAGACTGTGGATACTCTATTCCTCCCAGTGTCTCATCTTCATTCTAGTAATACAAGATTCTTTTGCTGTTACATGTTTAATCGCCATCTTCTCCTCTGTTCCAAGCTTGCACTCGAATAGGTTATTCATGTTTTCTTCTATGCCTAATGTTGGATAACTGTCATCTTATCTCTGTGTTGATAAATTATATTTGCAAGCTTCATTTACTTTTTGTAGCTAGCCATTCATATGTGTTTATGTATGTATCTGTTGGTACAGTCAGGATTCTCCATCCATCCATTGAATCTATAAACTATTGAGCATTAGAGGTCTAAAGCCTTGTTAAGTTGAGTGTGTTCATGCTTATCTTGAGTGAAAACAGAGTTGAAACAGTCATCTGACTTGATCGAAACCATCATCCATTCTGATAGTTCCGAGAATGATATTGAAGATTTATATGTTACCATGCATATCCAAGCTACAATCTAGGAGAGTTTCCTAGCCTTGTTAAGCTGAGGGTGTTCATGCATGCCTTGAGTGAAAACAAAGTTCAAACAGTCATCTGACTTGATCCAAACCATCATCCATTACAATAGTTTTGAGAACAATATTGAAGATTTATATGTTACCATGCATCTCTGAGCTACAACCTAGGAGAGTTTCCTGGAGTGCTAATAGGTCTAAACACATCACTCTGCACAAGATCTAATATCTTATTTTCCCTCTTACTACCAGAGGGGAAACTCACCCGATTCTACTTCCCATATACACAATTTTCATAGAAATCAAAATCCAGAGAGCTATTACTCATACCTTCTACCATACCTTTATCGTGAAGTATTCGATGGCCCTTCTCTCTAATATGTCCAAGCCTTTGATGCCACATCATGGTCTTCTCTCCAGAGACCACTAAATTTTATGCTCCACTCTCAGGACACACAGAACTGTTGCACCCATAACAATAGTCCTACCATGCAGCTTGTACAGAGTTCCAATTTGAACTCTCCACATCAATACCAGTGCTCCCCGAACCATCTTGCAGGTATCCTTCTTGAACACTGTTTTTACACCTACATAATCTAGCTTGCTTACAGAAATCTGATTTTTGGCTAATGCAGGAATATGCAAAACACCCGAAAGTGTTCTAACCCTTCCACCTTGCAACTTCAACTTTACTTTTCCATGACCAACAATTCTAGCCTTCCTTTCATCCCCAAAGAAGACATCACCACCATCATATTTCTCATACTCGAAAAACCACTCTCTATGGGGAGTGAAGTGAAAGGATGCACCCGAGTCAATCAATCATGCCTCATGATCTAAATGTGTACTTGAAGAAGCCAAGTACACATCCCCACCTTCATCTGAGGTGGTTTTCGCCTCTGCAGAAGGAGAATCATCAAATCCCTTTCCTTTGTTAGTAGCTTTAGATTTATAGTCCCTTTTGTAGTGCCCTTCCTTTCCGCATTTCCAACAAACCACCTTTACAGGTTTTCATGGAGATTTAGATCTCCCTCTAGATTTAGATCTCCCACTCGATGTCTTATTTTTGTTTCTACTCTGGGACCGTCCTCGTACAGACAAGGCATCACTATTCTAGCTCTCCATATTTTTCCGTCTCATCTCCTTCGTTAGCAAGGATGAGACTGTTTCATCAAACTACAAGGCAGTTCTATTGCTACCTATTACAATAACAAGACTATCCCACGAATCTGGTAGAGAACACAACAAACTGATGCACTTATCTTGATCTGAAATTTTAATATCAACAGACAATAACTAACTTACCACAATATTAAGTTCATTCAGGTTCTCTGTCACCGAGTCTCCATCTTTCATCCTTAGGTTATACAACTTTTTCCGTAGGAACATTTTATTCACCAGATACTTAGATTGGTACAAAGTCACTAACTTGTCCCACAAAGCCTTTGCCATAGCTTCCCCTGATACATTCAGCAAAACTGAATCTGAGACACACAATCGTATTGTGCTCTTTGCCTTCCAATCCAACTTCTTCCATTCTTCGTCAGACACTCCCATTGGTTTACTACTCAGATCTACCGTGATCCATTGATATTTATCCACCAACAGATCCTCCATGTTGAGTTTCCACAACCCAAAACTCTGACCATTAAATTTCTCAATCTCTACCTTTCCGCTACTTTCCATCTTCTTTCACCACTAGAATCTATCTCGCAGATCTCCCACTGAACAAGGTCTACCATCGGCCCGAGCGAAACCCCTTAGCAACAAAGACATCCCCTTGAAGCCAAAACAACTATGATACCAAATGTAGGTTTTGATCTCGTACAAAAATTACCTGCATATGAATTCTAAAACACTGAAAATAAACAATGCTAGAGCATAACACATAAAACACATATACACAGAGATTTCCCCTAGATCCAAAAACTAGGACTACCAGCTTGATTTTTAATTATATTCCTTTCAATGTTAATATACATATTTAAACATGTCGAAGCGTCCAATACCATGGACTGAAAAATATCGTGTCCAAAACCATGGACTGAAAACCATCACGTCCAAAACCATGTGCGAAAACCATGCACAAAACCATTGGTAGGTCCACCCAACCTAATATAGGGTCCAATTTTTTTTTCCCTGGAACGCTGCCCCAGACCCCGTAGAGGGGGACTAACCACCCCCATCAAACCCCCTTGTGACCCCTCGGCTACGCAGTTGGTGCAACGAACGGGGGGCTCTGCCCACCCTCTAACACCCCTGTAAACTACGTAGGCTAGTCGTGGAAAGAATATAACACAACCTAACTTTTTCCCACTTGTTGTTTTCTTTCCATAGGAGGCCACAGGAGAGCTTAGTCATTTATCCAACCCTGAAATGCCCATTGTTTCTCTACACCAAGAGAACTTCTTAGAGCTCACAAATTTTGTCAATGCATCTGCAATATTATTCAAAGTGTCCTCCTTTACCAACAACACCTTTTTGTCTTCTATCATATCCCTCACAAAGTCATATTGAACATGAATGTGCTTTGTCTTTGAATTATAAGCATGGTACTTTGCCAAGAAAATTGCATTTTGGCTGTCACAGTCTATCCTTATAGCTCCTTGTACTAACACCGTACTTGAGCAAAATATCTACAACCAAACTACTTCCTTGCTTGCATGAGTGGCTGCCATGTATTCTTCCTCTGTAGTTGATAATGCCACTACAGATTGTTTTTTACTCATCTAGCTAACTACACCTCCAAATAGATTAAACACATACCCACTTGTAGACCTTCTCAGATCCATATCTCCAGCCCAGTCTGGATCAACAAAGCCATGAATATCCAAAACTCTATCCAATCCTGGTCTTCCTTGATAGAACAAATCATAATCAATAGTGCCACATAAATACCTGAAAACTTGCTTCACTGTAGTCCAATGCTCCTTTCCTAGTTTTGACATAAACTTGTTCAATACTCCCACTGCATGTGCAATGTCTGGTCTAGTGCAGACCATTGCATACATCAGGCTACAGACTGGACTTGCATATGGAACATGGGACATGTCCTCTTCCTCTTCTTGTGTCTTGGGACACTGTTCAGCAGATAACTTCACACCTACAGGAATAAGAACCTTCACCGGTTTACTATCCTGCATATTAAACCTTTGTAGTATTGTCTCGACATACTTCCTCTGGTTTAACCAGAGCTTTCTCTTTTATCGATCTCTTTTAATTTCCATGCCCAAAAGATAGTTTGTAGCACCAAGATCTTTCATGTCGAATTTGGAGGATAATTTGGTCTTCAAATCGTGAATAATTTCTTTGTCATTTCCAACCAGCAACATATCATCCACATACAGGACCAGAGAAATAACATGGTCACCAATTAATTTAAAATATACAAAGTGATCTTGTTTGCTTCTGGTGAAGCCAAGTCCCTGTATAAATGTATCATACTTATGATACCACATCCTTGGTGACTATTTTAACTCGTACAAACACTTCTTTAACTTGCATACCAATTCTTTCTTACCTTTCACTGCAAAACCTTCAGGTTGCTTCATGTATATTTCCTCTTCCAGATCCCCGTGAAGAAATGTTGTCTTCACATCCATCTATTCTACCTCAAAATCAAAAGTAGCAGCAACAGATAGAAGTAATATAATAGAAACTACCTTGGTAACAGGAGAAAAAATATCACCAAAATTAATTCTCGGCACCTGGGAATAACCTTTTTCTATCGATCGAGCTTTCTATTTCTCCACCTTTCCTTATGCATTTTTCTTCTTCTTGAACACCCATTTGCTGCCAATGGGTTTCCTTCCATCCAGAAACTCCACTAGATCCCAAGCCTTATTTTTGTGCAAACATGCCATTTCATCAACCATGACCTCTTTCCAGAGTTTTCCATCCTCTAAATTTACTAATTCCTTCATAGTTCGAGGATCATCATCAGTAATAGATAAAGAAAATTTGAACAGAAAGCAGATAGAATATACCTTTCTAGCTACCTTCTTTCTCAAACTGGTCTTCTCACACTCAGAGTTTGTGGCTCTTCATCTTCTAGTTCCTCCTCTACTGTAGAGTCTGATTCTTCCTCCTGTAGCTCAAACTCTCTCTTCTTAGGTTCCTTTGATGGGACTTCATGTTTAATAACATCTTTCACCTCTCTGAACACCACATCTCGACTGTACACAATCTTCCTTGTTATTGGCTTCCAAAGCTTATAACCCTTTAAACCATCCTTATACCCAATAAATATGCACTTTTTAGATTTACTATCCAACTTGGTTCTTTTCTCGTTTGGAACATGTACATATGTCCAAATATCCTCAGATGTGAAAGAGAGGGTTTCTTACCATTCCATACACCTTGTGGAGTCTAATCCTCCAATGCTAATGAAGGTAATCTATTGACCAGGTAACATGCTATCTCCACCACCTCTACCAAGAATTCCTGTCCTAACTCGACATCACTTAGAATGCTTCTTGCCCTTTCCATCAGCGTCTTGTTCATTCCTTCTACAACTCCATTTTTCTCAGGTGTGTATGGAGTAGTCTTATGTTGTGATATACCACACTTCTCATAGAATTCTTCAAATTCCTTTCTACAAAACTCTCCACCATTATCTAACCTCAACACCATTATCTTCTTCTCTGTCTGGTTTTCCACCAAAGCCTTAAATTCTTTAAACCTGTTAAAGACTTCAGATTTTTCTTAAGGAAATATATCCATGTATTCCTTGAGAAGTCATCTATAAATGATACATAGTACACAGACTTACCCAATGATGGAACCTTCACAGGTCAAAACACATCACTCTGCACAAGCTCTAATATATGTTTCGTTGTCTTACCACTGGAGGGGAAACTAACCCAATTCTACTTCCCATATACACAATTTTCACAGAAATCAAAATCCTGAGAGCTATTACTCATACTTTCTACCATACCTTTACCATGAAGTATTCGATGGCCCTTCTCTCCAATATGTCCAAGCCTTTGATGCCACAACATGGTCTTCTCTCCAGAGACCACTAAATTTTCTGCTCCACTCTCAAGAATCATAGAACTGTTGCACCCATCAACAAAATTTCTACCTTGTAGCTTGTACAGAGTTGCAATTCAAGCTCCTCGCATCAATACCAATGCTCCCCGAACCATCTTGCAGGTATCTTTCTTCAACACTATTTTTAAACTTGCATTATCCAGCTTGCTTACAGAAATCAATTTTTTGGCTAATGCAGGAATATGCAGAACACCTGGAAGTGTTCTAACCCTTCCACCTTGCAACTTCAACTTTACTTTTCTGTGACCAACAATTCTAGCCTTCCTGTCATCCCCCAAGAAGACATCACCACCATCATATTTCTCATACTCGCAGAACCACTTTCTATGGGGAGTGAAGTGAAAGGATGCACTTGAGTCAATCAACCATGCCTCATGATGTACATGTGTACTTGCAGAAGCCAAGTACACTTCCCCACCTTCATGTGAGGTGGTTTTCACCTCTGCAGAAGGAGCATCATTATATCCCTTTCCTTTTTCAGGAGCTTTAGATTTACAGTCCCTTTCGTAGTGCCCTTCCTTTCCGCATTTCTAACAAACTACCTTGATAGGTCTTCCTAGAGATTTAGATCTCCCACTCGATGACTTATTTTTGTTTCTATTCTGGGACCATCCTCATATATACAAGGCATCACTATTCTGGCTATCCATATTTTTCCATCTCATCTACTCCATTAGCAAGCATGAGACTATTTCATCAAACTACAAGGTCGTTGCATTGCTACCTATTGAAATAACCAGAGTATCCCACGAATCTGGTAGAGAACACAACAAACTAATGCACTTATCCTGATTTGAAATTTTAATATCAATAAACAATAACTGACTTACCATAGTATTAAATGCGTTTAGATGCTTTATCACCGAGTCTCCATCTTACATCCTTAGGCTACACAACTTTTTCCGTAGGAACAATTTATTCACTAGAGACTTAGATTGGTACAAATCGCTAACTTGTCCCACAAAGCGTTCGCCATAGCTTCCCTTGATACATTCAACAATACTGAATCCGAGACACAAAATCGTATTGTGCCCTTTGCCTTCCAATCCAACTTCTTTCATTTTTCATTGGACACTCCCGTTGGTTTAGTACCTGGATCTACCATGATCCATTGATCTTTATCCACCAACAGATCCTCCATCTTGAGTTTCCACAACTCAAAACTCTGACCATTAAATTTCTTGATCTCTAACTTTCCATTGCTTTCCATCTTCATTCACCACTAGAATCTATCTCGCAGATCTCCCACTGAACAGGGTCTACCACAAGCCCGAGCGAAACCCTTGAGCAACAAAGTCATCTCCTTGAAGCCAAAACAACTCTGATACCAAATGTAGTTTTTAACCGCATATAGAAATTACTTGCATATGAATTCTAAAACACAAAAAATAAACAATGCAAGAGCATACCACATAAAACACATATACATAGAGATTTTCCTCTAGATCCCAAAACTAGGACTACTAGCTTGATTTTTCATTATTTCCTTTCAATGTTACGATAAATATTTATACATGTTGAATCATCCAATACCAT
>APFE030404835.1:0-23256 GCA_000404065.3 Pinus taeda
ACTTCGGCATTCCCATGATTTAGACCCACAACTAGCCGAAATTGTGCTCTGATACCATTGTAATGTTCCTAATTGGAAATAAATGGTGAATGAAAGGAAAACATGCTCATGAACGTCCCCACAAAATTAAAAACACACATAAATATCACATTCACATATATATTGGCACCAAAACTAGGTCTTTTATTAAATCTTAAGTTGAATGAGTACAATGAAATCAAGGGAAGAGTAATTTTGGCTTGCTACAATAAGCGAAGCCCAACCCAGGTTCTGAAATCTCTACCCATGAACTACACAATTTTCCCACCAAATCATTGTGCTGGCCCATAAATTATTATTGTTGTAGATGGTAGGAAAATGTAGTAATCTCCCTCTTCAATGCTTAGAAATTACAATAAATGCAATTGTTGATCCTTCACAAGTAGCTCCAAAAACCAGAAAGGAATTGCCTCAATCGAACCCCTCAAAAAATCCACAAAAAAAGTTGTACAACCTAGTTTCTCTACCTACGCATTGCCAAGGTTCGATGTTGAATGCCCTAGAAATATAGCTCCAACCTCCCACAAATTTCCTATAAATTTCTCCACCAAATCCCTTTTGCCTCCAAACCCCAAGCTCCAACTCCTGCTACTCCCTAATCTCTGCGTGATTTTTCTAGTGACAACTTGCGCAAGACTCATAAGACAAATTTTTGGCTTTCCTCATTCCCTAAGTTCATACCCTACTGTTGTCTTGAGGGGCCCTGACCCAGGTTCAACACTAAATAGCCAAAAAAATCCCTACACTACTAGCCCTTTCGGCATCAGCCCACAGAGCGTGGACTAAGTCTCACCAAAAGTAGTATGGGGGGATGCTGGAACCAAGTTTCCGCGCCCTAAGATGGTTGTGATGTCATTTGATTCCCTCTATTCTTGACTTCGCGCAAGTCGCTTCGCTCTAGGGCTTACAAGATGAGCCCTCTATTCCATCATTTCGTACCTCCACAAAAGGGTACGATTGACCTTCGCGTAGCCTTAACTTACTGCTCAATTACTTTCATGCTGCTTATGGCAGCGTACTGTGTAGATTCCCCAATTAATCTGTGATTTTCTTATCTCATTAAATACTTAAGATTAAAACCGTGTAAATAGATATTTGTAATTGCGTTCAATTATCCAATGTAACTGTATTAATTTGTGCATCACATAAGCATAATCAAGGAAATTCATACATAAAATATCCAAATGCATCAACAAAACAAGGACACAGAAATTGCAGAATATCTCTCTTTATTAATATCTTCTGAGTGTTTACACACTCTATCCCCCCTGCGCATACATCTGTAGGGATCCGCACACTGAGTTGTGGACTTCTACCCTAGGCCTCTGCGCACTCAGCTGTAGAGCCTCTACCTATGCTACAACCCAAGACTTAGACTTCTTGCTCCAAAACTATGATTCTATTCCATCGTGTGTCATGATATGTCTCTCAAACTACTTAGAGCTTATCTATTTTTATACAATCCCATGGTCCATGGACCATGGGTAGATCTCTTACAACCGACTTTACTTTGTAAAACTAAGGGAAGACTACCCTTTTTGACACATAACACCTTTGCGCTCCGTGACCACAAAATGTGAAGTATTTATAATTATATTACAAAATTTGACTTAAACATTGGTTTTTGGCCCAAAAACTACCCTTGGGGGATCTCGCTCTCAAGAGGCCCCCAACACAAACATCATGACTCACCCTCAAGTCACTCGGTAGGCGTGGAGACTTTTGCACGAAGCCTGTCCAGCTCGACCCGGATGACTTCTACCTCGGGCGTGCATTGAGCTGCTGCATACTTCGCATCTTCAACTATCTTCTTGGTTACTGCTCCTACGATATCAGCCTGAAGCTTTTGTTGCGTCGCTTACAGAGTCGCAAGCTTTCCTTCAATGTTTCCTGTGACTACGTAAGCTTCCTCCAGCTAGGGCTTTAGTCGTACCTTCAGTATTGCTTCCTTGTGCAACGCTGCATCCACCTATTCCTTCAACTGCTTGGCCTCTTGCAGCTTGGTTAACCTCTGTGTCAATGCAACAGTTCATGTTGTGCCCTTAACTTCATTGTAGTGTTGTTGGAGTTCGTACGCTTCCATCTATAGCCTCTAGATGTTTGGGTCCTCCTGAAAGCTGGTCAGGACCTCAAATGATTGCTCGAACAACTGTGTGTAGTCTGCTACTGCACTCTCCACCGCTGTGACTGCTTTTGTGACAGTAGTCACCCATTGTTCCCTTACCTCTGGCGGTGCTTAAGGCTAGGCCCTCAACTGAAGCTCTGTAATTTGCAGGTTCAACTCCAACTGAACCCATGCCATCTCAGTCCGAGTGTCATGCATCCCTGTGGCCAGCTTGCGGATGTGGATCTCGACTAGCTCCTCCTTTGGAATGGCCAACTCTAGGACCATTCTGCATGCCTCCTCCATGACCTGCATAATCTTCTTACTCTGGTTGGTCATCACCGTCTCAGCGACGATGGCATAATTTCTCTATAGGGCCATCTATTCATTGTTGATCCGTTGCTTGCTGATCACCTGGAGGGCGCGATGCTCACAGACCCTCAACTATGCAATTACTCCATCCTACAAGAGGTGGAGTGCTTCATGTGGAAGCACTGCCAGGTTCAACCCAACTACCTTCACGCTGCTGATAGTGGTCCTGTCAGCCTCATTTTCCGTGGTCAGTGATCCATCCGGCAGCACTATCGTGGTGGAAGCCTTCGTGTGCAGCATATCGGCAGCCTCTGAAGTGTCGATAGCCAAGCTGGTAGACACCGTACTAGCCTACGATGCATAGGTCTGCAACTTCTACAACCTAGTCTAGATGTCCCCTAGAATGATTTGTTGTTGTTGCTCGAATTGCTGTAGGGCCTCCACAGTGACATCTCTGACTGTGTCACCCATATCGTGTAAGTCGCCCTCCATCAATGTGATAGGGTCCAATGAGGTCTTAGTTGCCTTGGACTTCTTTCTAGACCCTCCCTTCTCCAGCTCTCATGCATGCTTAATGCAGGCGAATGTCTCCAGAGGGTCTGCACCATGCTGCTATGTTTCTTCTTCTTCAGTCTCAAGTGAAGGTGACTCTGCCCCTTTGTCAGAGCCCCACTCTATGCCACTTGTTTGTTTTCTTGCCTCCTTTCCTGTTTGCGCTTCCTGGGCCTTTTCAGTGGCCTCCTTTTCCTCTTCTCGACTAGGTGCGCCATTTTCATCTTGGCCTCCTCTTCTTCTTCTGTGCAGCAGACTTACTTCCACCCACTGCCAAGTCCATGGTAGTACGCCACTCCGTCGGCCATTGATCGAGCACCGCATCAATGGCATCATCTGTCGCTAGGTACAGCAAGTCGTACCACTTCTGTGTAGGGTCCTACGCACCCTGATTGACACTCAATGGAAATCAGCTTTGAACTCGGTGTAGCTCTGCAGGTTAGCGTACTCTGTGGGCGACAATCACAGCTTACGATTGATGGCCATATTGATATTCATTTACATCAAGATCCAGAATATCTTGCTGTCTTGAACCCACTACACATCCTTGGTCGCCCATAGTGAAGCGTACTTCGCTGCTTCAGGAAGGTCTAGCACGACCAAAGGGAACTGGCTAGCTTCTAGTAGCTCCCATGCTACCAACATAATTGACAGCAGGAGCCACGCATAGTGGAATGTCTTCTTCAGCTCTTGCGCTTCGCGGCAGTTCGCTAGGAACTCTCTGTGAAGGTAGTCAAACTAGTTAAACTAGACTCCTCCCTCACACTGCTGTGCGAGAGTGATGACAGGTGCTGGCACCTCATCAGCACGACACTTCCACATCACATTCCCTACAAGGATCTATGTTTCTACCTTCATAGCGGGGTCGTACATGCTGGGGATAGCGTACCCGTGTGACTTCTTCACCAATTTGAATTTCTCATTCATTGATTCTACGAGAGCCTACTCGCCACCCTTGCCACCAAATATCATTGCCAGATTCTCGCCTGGATACGGTAGGCACGTTATTCTTTGAATCAACATATCGATGATGGGTTTCAGCTCTTGCTCTTGCGCTTCGCGGCAGTTCGTTAGGAACTCTCCGTGAAGGTAGTCAAACTAGTTAAACTAGACTCCTACCTCACACTTCTGTGCGAGCACGACGACAAGCACCGACACCTCATCGGCGCGACACTTCCGCATCCCCTTCCCTAAAAGGATCTGCGTTTATACCTTCACAGCGGGGTTGCAGATGCTGGAGATAGCGTACCCACGCGACTTCTTCACCAACTTGAATTTCTCCTTCATTGATTCTACAAGAACCTACTCGCCACCCTTGCCACCAAAGATCAGTCCCGGATTCTCGCCTGTATATGGCAGGCACATTATTCTTTGAATCAACATATCTGTGATGGGTATCGGCTCCTCCAGCCACAGACACCCATCATGCACCAAGAACAATAATCACTTGATAACCAAAACTGTCAATGGGGTGTGGTTATAGTGTGGCACCCAGAGCAGGTTAAGCAACCTTCCCTTCTCTACTCCCCTGAGCCACACCTCCAATGCTATCATTCCCGTATTGGTATCTATGATGTGGCACATCAACTTCTCAGTCACCAGGTGTGGGAACGTTTCATGGTCTGCCAAGTCCCAATCTTCTAGCTTTAGTATAGGCACTCATGCCAAAAGCGGACTCTCGAAAGCAATTTCATCTAGTAGCACAGGGGTTTGCAGGGGAGTCTTACTCTCATCGATGTCCTTTGGGACCTTGGATTTAGGCTTGCACGAAGGGACATACTCTGGCAACAGTGTAATAGGGTCTGCACCCTGGGCTTCAACCTCCTCTACTTCCACTCCCATATCCTCATTTTTCATTGGGATGTCTTCGATATCCTCCTCCTCTGCTTCTAGGTTTATAGCATTCCCTTTCTCCTCGGCAGTGGGCTTTGGTGGGTTTCACCTTGGTGAGGTGTGCACCAGTATGGCACGATGCTTGCCCTTCTTATCCTTTACAGTTTCTTTGGTTGGGTTTGGCTTCAGTCTCGGCATTCTCGGGGATTTAGGGACCTCTGCCAATACTTCGGCTACTTTTGGGGTAGCTACTTCTGGAGCAGCTACTTCTTCATGTTTCTCCATCTCTTGTGTCGGCTCTTCTACTACTTGCTATGTATTGATTATTTTTGGGGGTGATGACATAATACTCTCTATCAGTTCTCGTGACATCTCAGGAAAATTCTCAAATGTAGGAATCTTTTTGAGAGCCTTGAAAAACTTTGGGTCCATAGGCGTCTGAGAGCTCAACAGCTGATTACTCAAAATGCCAAGTGTTTCTTGCTGGACAACCACTTGTAATTTATAGGGCATTTTGAATTCAAATTAGACCGTTTCGCCCAAAATCGGTTCATTAATGTCGGATTGGCAGAATATTTTCAAGGATCTAAGCCAAAAATTTTGTCTTAAATGTCAGCCGCCCACTCCATTTGGCCTCACTTCTAATGTCTTTTTATGAACAGTGACTTTAACGGTCACTTTCCATCCAACCTGTGAGATTTCTCCCTGGGTAGTGCAGCTCCCTCTGTGCTACCACGGACCCAGTGACACTTCCTTGCTTCACACCATCTTCCAATCGCACAGCTCCCCAACTCGTGTAGTGTAGTTTATAGTCCCACGCCTTCTTTCAGCTTCCTGGAGTGCTAAGATTGTGCCACCTTCATCTAGTCACATGGCCGAACCGTCGGTGTATGGCTTTAGGCAACTACCATTCACGTTTCCGAGGAAGGGTTCTCCATTTAATTTAACCAACTGTACCGCTCCTCCATATGTAATTTCCTTAATGACATAGGGCCCTGACCAGTGCATCCTGAGTTTTCCTGGAAATTTATCAAACTTACTTTCATATAGCAAAACCAAGTCATTTACCTTAAATGTGCACAACTTAATATGTTGATCATGCCATGCCTTCTTGCACTACTTTTGGACCTATTGGTGAAATCCAGCTAAAAATCTCTCTTCTTCCAGTTCATCCAGTTGTGCGAGCCTCTCCTCTAGGGCTCCATGATCCGTCATACCTATGAGCGATGCTATGCACAGACTAGGAACAATATACTCCATAGGAATTACCACTTCAACACCATAGACGAGCCTAAAAGGGGTTTGTCCAGTCAACTTCTTGCTTGTTGTTCGATAAGCCTATAATACTGCAGGTATGCGTAGGTCCCAATCACTTCATTGAGCATTGCAAACCTTGGTCAGCATGTTTTTGATCACCTTTTTGAACGCCTCCACTTTCCCATTAGCCTGTGGATGATAAGGTGCACTCTTCTGGTGGTATACCTAAAATTCCTCCGTTAGCGTGTTGATCGTCTCATTCAGGAAGTGCGTACCGCAATCACTCATCAAGATCTTCGGACATCCAAATCACGTCAATACATGCTCAAAGAGGAATTTAGTAGCGATTGCACTTGTGCAATCCTTCACAGGTTGTGCCTCCGCCCAATGAGTCAAATAAACTGTCGCAGTGATAATATACCTTGCTCCTGTCTTTCATTGTGGTTGAATAGGTCCCACAAAATCTATCGCCCACTTCTCAAAGGGTTGCAACGCCATTTGTGGATTCAAAGGCATCTCATCCCTCCACGATGGTCTATCGGTTCTTTGACACACATTGCATGCCTTGCAATATGCTTTTGAGTCCTAATGGAGGGTTGGGCACCACAACCCTACACGTAGAATCTTTTGCGCGGTTTCTCTTCCTACATAATGTCCTCCCACGACACCCCCACGAGTGCTTGCAAGGATGCTGCTTCTTTCGAACTTAGGTACATACTGTCGCAATATCTCATCAGTCCCCATCTTATACAGATGCCCAGCAATGGCAAAGAAATCTGCCATGCACACCACTAATTCCTTATTTTGCTGGAGACTGTACCCTTCCAGTGCAGTACCTGTCGTTAGGAAGTGTATGATATCCTCAAAATGACCATCCATGATGTGCACTGCAAATAGTTGTGCGTCTGGCAATCCTTCTTCCAAGTTAGTAGGTTCCTCCCCTGTTTCGATGTGCGGCAGATGGTTTGGTCCTGCGTTCAGTCATCCAGGCCTCACAACAACTTCAAAATCATACTCCTAGAACAACAAGAACCACCTGAAGATTCTCCCCCCCCCAACACAAGCTTATTGACCAGGTACTTCAACGCAGAGTGATCCATATACATCTTAAAGTGATCTCCCAACAAGTAGTGCCTATACTTTTGGAGCGCATACACCATAGCTAGCCCCTCACGCTCAGTTGTGGAATAGATCTTCTCTGCTTTGGATAATCTTCAACTTGCAAACATGATAGCATGGTCCAAGCCTTCTCCGCCAGCCTGTGTCAATACTGCTCCCAGTGCTATACATTACACATCGACATGCACATGAAACTCTTTCTTCCAGTTGAGGAAGAATAGAATCGGCGTGATGACCATCTTTTCTTTCAATATATCCAACCTCTTCTTACAATCTTCATTCTATCAAAATGTGACATCCTTCTTCAACAATTTCTCCATAGGCACAGTGATCTGGGCATAGCCTTTGATAAACTTCCTATAGTATCCTATATGTCCTAGGGTAGCGCGCAGTTGTTTCACACTCCTTGGTGCTTCCAAGTTCAATATCACTGCTACCTTCGTGGGATCTACCATCAGTCCTTGTCTGCAAACCACATTCCCTAACAGGTTCCCAAAAGGAACACAAAACAAACACTTCTTGAGATTGAGTGCAATCTGGTATCTTCGGCAGGTATCCAGCATCAGGCGCAAGCTCGCTACATGGCGTTTAACCAGCCCAAATATAGTCCAGTCATCAAAAGATACCTCCGTGAACTTATGAATAAATTTCTTGAACGCAACAACAACTATGCGAGAGAAGATCGCAGGCGCATTCTTTAATCCAAACGTCATGACATTGTACTAAAAACAACCTTACTCAGCTGTGAAGGTTGTCTTTCTCCTATCCTCCGGCGTGATTTTGGTCTGGTGGTACCCAAAGAACCCATCAATGAAGGAATATGCTTCCTAGCCACCTACAGTGTCCAAAACTTCATCAGTGAATGGAGTCGGAAAAGGATCATGCACACAAGCATCATTCAACTTTCTAAGATCCACGCATATCCTTATTTCATCCTCATGCTTCTTCTCTTGCACCACCATTGGGCTTACCTAGTCAGATTCTTCCACAGGCTCAATGATACTAGCTGCGAGCATCTTGTCTAGCTCTAAGCAGACCTTTTCCTTATATTTTGCATTGAGATGGTAAGGTCTTTGCTTAACCGGATTTGCATCGGGTTTCAATGTAATCTTCATTATTCCCAGGTCCCCGATTATCCCTTTTAGATTCGTAAACTTGGTAGGGAATCAGCCTCGATATTCACGAAGCAATTCAACGACCTTATCCACCATCGCGTCGTCCTAGTAGTCTCCAATCTTTGTGAATTTGGGTTCTACCTCCGTAACAATGTTCACTTGTTTTGTTTTCAATGGTGCAGTTATATCAGGGTTCTCAATCTATGGTCCTTTAACCTCGTGGTGACCTTCTGTTTCTGGAATGTTAATTTTTTGTGGATCCTCATATTCTTCTTCAGCAATCACGCTATAGCATTCTAGCGTGTGACTTAGATGAGTAGCCCACTCAGGCTGAACCAGTTCCAAAGGATCCTTTGGTATCCGAAAGATAGATGCTTTCACGTCTTGTAGTGCCTCATCAATAGAGTCAAACCCATATTCAAAACAAAATGTCATCACAAACCCCTTGTGCAGAACATCCCACTCACCTGTACCATGGAGGAGCTCTGTTTATACGTACCAATTCATTGGGAAAACATCTAGGGTGTGACAGAACAAGTGCACCCACTCTGGTTGAGGCTTTCCCCACAAACCTGGGTCCATTTGGCCAAATGCACATGTGGATCATCCTACCCATCATACTTGTCTGTCATTCACATCTTAGGCTTCCCAAATCATGTTCTCATCATTCTCCTACATTCACACCAATCATCAAAGCTTCCTTTATGCGTACCCCACCATCTTATGGGCATAACGCGCAGTGCCCAGTCCAATTCCTGGAAGCATTGCTTCTCTGGTACCTCCCTTTCAATTGCATCCAAAAATATATCTACCTCATTTGGGCCATCATAAGTAGGTAGGTTTCTTACCTCTGAGGACACATAGTGCAACGATCGGGTCATCATGTTGCAATTCAGCGTAGTTACTTCATGTAGTCGATTCTACCAGCGTTCTATCTCTTCATCGGAGTCCGAAGTGCAAGAACTCTCACGATCCCATGTAATCCGTCCATCCACGGTGGGATTCATCCAATCTTATTCTCTTGATGTTATCTTATAAATACAATCTAGATCATCATCACTCTCATAATCGTGAACTGGTTCAATATAGCACGATCCTTCAGCCGGATCTAGGGGTATTATTACGTGTAGTGATTTATTCTCGAAGATCATCTTCCACTTATTTAAATTGATTACCCCGTTCATATCGGTATCCTAGTCAATTCCCAGGAATGCAGGATAGGGATTGTTGTCATCCACTATCTCTATTACTTCAAAGTCAGCCAGCACGCTTGCACCTTCAACATCCACAGTCACCCCCTGCATCCGTCCCATGGGGATGATCTTCTACTGATTCGCCATCCTTAGATGAATCGGAGACCATTGCAGCGTAGGCCTCCCCATCTGTTCCCAAGTCTGCTTTGGTAAGACATTTGCATCTGACCCCAAGTCCACAATGACCTGATCCATCTCATACTCTCCTATCTGTGAGGTCAGTCTCTTCTCCCATCTTGTCCTTGTTTTATGCTTGCCAAATATTTTGCACTACATGTGTCTCACCTGGCACAGTTCCAACGCATCTATTGATGAGCTCTTATAACCCTTTCACGGCCTTACTATCGCGCAGTAACTTCATACAGGTCTCCAGGAAAGTTGTGAGCATAGAGGGGTCCATCTCCTGATCAAGCTTATCCTTGCTTCCTAAGGTGGAGGCCTCAATGAAGCTCTTCTTAGCTTCCATGAAAGTTTCACGGGCGCACTCCAAATCGAACTCTACTTCCTTCGCAGGAGATTTGCGGACCCACGTACTATCTTTTGGTTGTTTCCCTTTGTCATCTCCTATCACGATTCCACTCCTGAGCACTATATTTACATTTGGATCTTCTTTGACGGCTCAGACCTCATCATCTGCAGGTTCTGAGTCAGCGGAGGTGGTAGCACCCCTTTGTCATGTATCCTAACTATTAGCGTAGGACAGTCTTTTGTTTCATGAGCAAACAGTGTGCAATACTTGCACGACGGACGTGTTGGATTAGTGCAATCACGGGCATAGTTTTTTGGTCCTTCGCAATTTTAGCAAATCAACTTTCCTCGACCTCTGCCAGGTCCTCCTCTACCTCAGCCTCATCTGCACCCCTGAAATCCTGTCCGCGCCATCGCCGTGCTCTGGTCAAGGGTCTGTGTTTTGGCCTGGACCTTATAGGAAGGAGTTTTATCCATCATCAATTCATAAGCCCTGCAATTACGCTCATCATGCCCTACCGACCTACAAAAGTTGCAGAACATGTTATGGTGTCTATACAAACTTCTGCAACATATGACAATTATCTGTGGCATGTTTTCCTGCTACCTGATAGATAGTGCACCATAGTGCAGGCCCCGTGCTAGGTCCTGCTTGAGCTTCTGGCCTTAAAGGCATGGGCCCTCCTCCTACAATATAGTTTGCAAAGACTGGGCAATGGTCCTTTTCATGACCCTAACTCTTGAATTTTAGGCACCATACCTCCTCATGCACCTATGGTTGAACCATCCTGACCTACTTCAGACTTTGCATCTCAAGGCATAGATTCTTCAACTACGCATGGACCTGTTGAATCCCCAAGTTTGGATCTTACATCAGAGTTTCATGCAGTCTCATTGAAATCTCCAATGACTCCACCTGAGTTGTTATCTTCTGCTGCAATAGTGCAGCCCTTAAAAGTGGCAGTAGCGAAGCCACAAACCACTCGCGATGTTGTCCATATATCAAATTCATGTTGGCTTCGCGAATTGTACATTTTAACGTCTAATATAGTTCCCAAGGAGTCTCACTTGGTTGCATCGCAATCTCTTTAAAACCCACAATCGACTATGCCTCAGATTTATGCCTACTGAACTCTCTATTTAGTGTTGTATGGATGTCTGTCACTCTAGCATTCGGGTTATCATTTGAGTACTTGATATACTAGGTTAGTGCACGATCTTGCAGGGCACTTACCAATGTCACCTTCTTTATATGATCATCTGTAACACCTAGAGCTTCCCACACAGCTTTCACAATGAACCAGAATTGGTTTGGGTCCTCATTCCGCAAGCCTTTGAACAAAGGCATCTTCACTGCATTTTCCATATTGAACTGCGTGGAGGTGGAGGTGGGAAGGTGAAGTTGGAGGTGGTAAGGTGAAGTTGGCGGTGATGGTGGTGAAGTTGGAGGTGGTGTGGGCAGAGGTGGTATTCGCAACAATCCTTATCTTATTAACTGAATAGCACTTCACGGAGAAACCTTTGCTATCCCTTCCTCGTCACCTCGCAGAGGTGAAATAAATGGACTATACTCTGAGCCCTTTTTTCCTTCATTCCTGTAATTTTTTCCACTTCACGTAGTTCTGAACATCAAGGTAGTTTCATAACCCATTTTTCGCACAATAGCATTTTAATCCAAGTATTCAAAGATTTCATGTACTTCCCTCGCAGTCCTTTGAAAAAGCATCGCTCCGCCTAGCTATAGCTAACTAAGGTGTCGACCACGAATTCAATCACAAATCCTCCTATGACACGATCGAGCCAATGATCGACAGCGCAGGTGATCATGTCCTTAGATGCTTCTAATTTATGTATTAGCTCTGGGGTCCAAAAAATAGGATCATCAAGTTTCCACCTTCCTTGGCTGTCTTCTAGCTTCGCGATCCACTCGTATAGCTCAATAAGGAAGTAGCAGAAAAATATCTCGTGGATCTCTGTATACAGGTATCTTTCCAACCACTGTTCATTTTTCAGTCACGGGTTTATGTTCTCTTGCACCGTGAATTCGTGGATCTTCCTATCCAATTAGTCTCCAATCTCCTTCTTAGTTGGATTCTAGCGATACGACATCACACATCTCTTATGCACATTCTGGTCCCAACAACAGAACCATTTTTTGGCTTGATGGGGCCAAACCCACGTTTAGCATTAATTAGCCAAACAAATCCCTACAATACTGGCCCTTTCAGCATCAGCCTGCAGAGTGCAGATTGAGGTCTCACCTGAAGCAGTATGGGGGGGTTCTAGAACCAACTTTCCACACCTTGAGATGGTTGTGATGTTGTTTGATTCCCTCTATTCCTACCTTTGCGCAAATCGCTTCACTCTAGGGCTTACAAAATGAGCCCTCTATTCCATCATTCCACACCTTCGCAAAAGGGTACGATTGACCTTTGCGCAGCCCTAACTTGCTGCTCAGGTACTTTTGCGCTGCTTATGGTAGCGTGCCGTGCAAATTCCCCAATTAATCTAAGTGATTTTCTTATGTCATTAAATACTTAAGGTTAAAACCGCGTAAACAGATATTTGTAATTGCGTTCAATTATTCAATGTAACTGCATTTGTTCGCACATCAGATAAGCATAATAAAGGAAATTCATACATAAAATATCCAGATGCATCAACAGAACAAGGACACATAAATTGCAGAATATCTCTCTTTATTAATATCTTCCGAGTGTTTACAAACTCTGTCCACCCTATGCACACAGCTGCAGGGGGCCGTGCACTCAACTGCGGACTTCCACCCTAGGCCTCTGCGCACTCAGCTGCAGAGCCTCTACCTACTCTACAACCCAAGACTTAGACGTCTTGCTCCAAAACTATGACTCTATTCCATCGTGTGTCATGATATGTCTCTTAAACTACTTAGAGCTTAACTCTTTTTATAAAATCCCATGGTCTGAAGACCATGGGTAGATCTCTTACAACCAACTTTACATTACAAAACTAAGGGCAGACTACCCGTTTTGACACATAACACCTTCGCGCTCCTTGACCACAAAATGTGGAGTCTTTATAATTATATTACAAAAATTGACTTAAACACGGGTTTTTAGCCCAAAAACTGCCCTTGGGGGATCCTGATCCCAACACCTACAAACGACACAAAAACTCTGGCAAATGACTTTCCCAACCTTCTTTGAATTACCTAGAATTTTTATTGCACCACAATGTATCTCTCCCACTAGTGCAAATTTCTTTAACATATTGGCCACATGCAAACCTAAGAATTTAACTCCTATCCCAGCTTCAGAATGGCTCCAAAATGCCCAATTTCTCTCCTACGATGGCACTCATGGTCCATTGAAGAAAGAGTGAGCTCTCCACCCAAAAATCTCCTTGTATTAAATAACAAGGTGTTAACTGGGATGAGTAGCTCAAGCAAAAAAAAATCCCAGTTGTAAACTTATAAAAAAGTACCCAAATGGTGGCCTTCCTACCTAATTTAAAGAAATTGATCCTCTCTCCCTTGGTGGACCCATTTTCCACTAAATCACACCCCTTTCTTTCTCTCTCTTTCTCCATCAGTGTGATTTAACTTTAGGGGTTGAACTACCTTCTTCTTGTGGTCCCCACATCCCACTAAGGCTGTAATTTCTCCTATTCCCCTAATTCCTCATGTCTCCCACATCAAAATTTTCTCCAATGCTCGAATTAAAAAAAATTGTTATGCCTAGCACCATCCCAAGGATCCAGCTTACCTCCTAAGATGAAAAGTCAAAATTGGGGATTACATTGACCCATTGAATTTAAATCATTAGTTGGAATAGTTAGAAGTTAATTTTAGTTTTCATCGTATATAGGAAGAATATAATATTTCATTTTCTCATCTAAAATTAGAGGTCCACGCCCTAACCTGGTGGGAAATCCACATGGAAACATTAAGGTTGAAAGGATATCCTCCAGTGACTAATGGGGAGAATTTGAAGGCTCTTATAAAGTCACAGTTTTCGTTATCAGGTATGTAGAGGATCATTGATCTAGTGGCATTAATTTAGGTAAATTCAAGGGCATATTGTATATGAGTACCCAAATTGGTGGTCTGCAAAACTATTTTTGAAATCAAGTGATGTTGTGTAAACCTAAATTGGTGGATGAAGCTTATGTATAGGGACAATGACTAGAGTATGTAGGCCAGCAGAAAGGGAAATCAAGTGGGCCAAAGTAGAAGAAGGACTATGTTACGTCCCTATACTACTAGTGTAACCCCTTATTGTTATTAGTGCAACCCACTTATTGCATTATAGTTCCCATATAGTCCCCATGTTGTTATTATTATGCCCCATAGAAGCCCACTATTTTTATTGTTGTGCTCCTACAATATTAGTGTTATGTAGGATCTAATTATATTGGGACCCCTTAGACCCCTATATATATAAATGAGGTCTTTTCATTTGTATCATCCAAGAATTGTTCATTTGTATAATGTAAAGGAGGTTTCCCCCCTCGAAGAGGATAATTTCTAAGTCATTAATCTCTCTTTTCTATCTTTTTGTGAGTTGGTTTCATAACATTTGATATTAGAGCTTTGGATTCTAGGGTTTCGCTCCTCCAAACATGTCATCATGGAATTTGCACTATAATGTTTTCTCTACGACATTTCAGAAGCTAGAAAACAAAACCCATTTGAGACGAAATCGTTCTGAACCTCGGGTCTGAATTCCAGATCTTTTCCTGCTATCTTTTCAAAGATATGATTTTGCGAATTTAGGGTTTTTGCAAGATCTATAATTCCATATCCAACAGGTCATCGTGGAATTTTTGCTTAATTGTTTTTATATGCGGGTTTAGACTCTGAAATTAAAACCCATTTGAGCTGAACTCATGGTGAAGCTCACGCCCAAATTTCATATATTGTTTTTCTATATTTTCAAAGATATGGTCCAAGACATTTAGGGTTTGTGCAGACTCCCTAATTACATTCCAACCAGGTGACCTTGGTAAACTCATTGTAACTTTCTCTCTAAGCATCAGACTAAAATTTCATAAAAAGTAACAGAAATAGGATGGCCTGTAGTTTGCTTTCTATTAGTTGTAGGTCTTAAGGTTGAAACAGTGACACTTGGAACATCGTACAAGTTCGCTCTACTGAACTAGTCTATAATCGGGTCATCGTGGGAGATTTAGCATAACTCTTCCTTGGAGAATCCAATATTGATCAAACTTATGGTTTTGGAAAGAAGACTCAGAGAGCTACCATAAGACACAATTTCAAAACTTGGAGATCAGAAATTACAAAGTTACAGTCATTTCAATATCGAGCTCCTAAAATCAAGAAAAATCAATATGAGGAAGTTTGATGGCAAGGATCCAATAAATTGGATACTACAGATGGAGCAATATTTTGATCTACATGATGTACAACTATTACAAAAGGTACATATTGCATCATTTTAATTAGAACAAAATCAGTTTGTATGGTATAGAGGGCTTTTTTCTCATAAACCACTTGTCACCTAGTCAATTTTCATGGAGGAAATGATAGCACGTTATGAGGATACAAGGAGAAACACCTTCTCTAGCCAATTGATAAATCTCAAACAAAAGGGTTCAATGGCAGAGCACATTGAGGACTTCCAAAAATTGAATATAAAGGTAAATGTTATTCTAGAGAAGAAAAGGATTGATGTCTTCATAGGGACTTTAAAGGATAACATCCAACATGAGGTTCATCTTTGGGAGCTTGATTCATTGGAGAAGGCATTCATGTTGGCAAGAAAATTTGAAAGTGGAATTATGGAAACAAGGAATCCTACCACTCAACTATAAATATGGAAGTGTTTTTGCTCCTACCCTTCCACAACCTACAAGGTTTACACCACAACATTTGGAAGAAAAAAGAGAAAAAGTGTTTTGTTACGGTTGTGATAGAAAATACATTAAAGGTCATAAGTGTACTAAGAAGAAATTATTTTACATAGATTGTGAAGAGGAGAAATAAAAGGATCAAGAAACATCAAAAGAAGAGGATATACACCAAGAACCAACCCCAAAGAAAGAAGAACTGAATCCAACCATATCTTGTAAAGCATTGGCAAGAATTACCACTCCTCAAACTCTCAAGATAGAAGAACATATCAAGAAGAAAAAGGTTCAAGAAGTGAAAGATCACATCGAGCATCAAGAAATGAATATGACCATATCTTGTAATGCATTGACAAGAATTACCACTCCTCATACTCTCAATATAGAAGGACATATAAAGAAGAAAAAGGTTCAAGCAGTGAAAGATCACATCAGGCATCAACAACAAGTTCTCCAACTTTTAAAGGATAACCCCACTTTGGTACAGAATCAAATGAAACAATAGGCAGATCAACATCACTGTGAAAGACGTTTTGATGTAGGCGATTGGGTATTTCTACGACTACAACCATAAAAACAATTGTCCCTCAAGCAACCTAAGAATGATAATTAATTATCACCATAGTATTATGGTCCATACAAGGTGTTACAAAATATTGGTACTATGGCATACAAATTGGATCTTCATGCATCTTCCCGAGTGCACCAAGTTTTCCATGTTTCATGCTTAAAGAAAGTTATAGGTGAGAAGATACCATTCAAATAATATTTCTAGAACTTGAAGAGGAAGGAAAAATCATATTGGAACCAGAAGCAGTCACAAAAAAGAAAAAGAAATCGACAGCTACGAAATCGATCACTTTTAGAATATCTCATTAAGTGGAAGAACTTACCCGCTGAAGATTCCACATCGGAGGATGAGAATTTTATACAGAAGCATCAAGAACTACTCAAGCGTTGAGGAAAACACTTTTTGAAGGTGATGGGCATGTTAGGTCCCTATACGACTAGTGTAACCCCATATTTTTATTAGTGCAACCCACTTATTGTATTATTGGGCCCATATAGTCCCCATGTTGTTATTATTATGTCCCATAGAAGCCCATTATTGTTATTGTTGTGCCCCTACAATCTTATTGTTATGTAGGCTCTGATTGTATTGGGACCCCTTAGACCCCTATATATAGGAAGGAGGTCTTGTCATTTGTATCATCCAAGAATTGTTCATTTGTGTAATGTAAAGGAGGTTGACCCCTCGAAGAGGCTGATTTCTAAGTCGTTGATCTATCTTTTCTATATTTTTGTGAGCTGGTTTCATAATAGACTAGGAATCTTTCAATGAGGGGAAGAATAATTTGAAAGGGGGAAAAGAAAAAAATACAACACTCGCGAAACACCAATGAAAATATCACAACAACCACTGCAACCACTATCACATTAATGGGCATACAAAGGAGAAGTGTTGGAAATTTCATCCAACGCTAAACCTAAAGAACAAAAATAAGGAACTTAAGAACAAAAATCTCATGGCCATAGATTCGAGGAACCAAGTGGAAAGCAACTTGGACATAGATGAGAAGATTTTATGTATATCAATATAGAATGAGGTGAATCTAATTAGGCTTCAGCGACATGAAGAGAATGAAATGACCAAACTCTTCCATATCAAGATACAGCTCAAGAAGACAAAAATGATGCTCTATTTCATTCAAGATCACAGTAAAATATCATAGTAGTGGATATAGCCAAGAAACAAGGACTGGAGACTCATGGCCATACTAGCCCATATCCATTGGGATAGTTAAATAAGGAGGCAAAGATAAAGATAACCAAATAGTGCAAAATCAAAGTTATCAGTTGAATTTATTGAAGAAATAAAATTGGATGTAGTTCTATTAGATCTATGTGGTGTTGCATTTGGGACTCCCTATATTTACATGTGGGATGTGATCTTGATGCCAATATCCAACTAGAAACACTTTATCAAAGACAAAAAATCATTCATCATCAACATGCATGAAATTCAAAGACCTCAATAGTAAGTGCTAATCAGACCAAAATGTTGATCATTTCTAGTAAGAAATGTGTTTTGTTATTTTTAAGGAAAGTCAATAGAAGAGTCCATGAGAGATAAGTCATCACTAAAGGGGTGCTAAGTAATATAAATATATAATATATATAAATGATAATATAAATAAATATATATATAATATTATATATAATATATATATATATATAATAGATATATATATATATATATATATATATATATATATATTATAGATATATATATATAAATATATATAGTTCTACAGGAAATTAACAGTGTGTTCCAAGATCCTAAAGGGATACTCTTAGTGTCAATATCTACATACTTCCATCAGGGATCAAATTTTCTCTTTGCATTTTCATTTTAGGGGTCCCATACTGAAATTTTTACATCATTTCATTAGGTCATGTCAAGTTGATCCACTGATGGTTGTTTTCTCCTCATAAAATATAATTTCTCCCTCATAAAGTACACTTGCTGACCCATCTTTAGGTTGTATTCTATTATCACTTAAGAAAAAATTTCTAAATTCTGAACATTAGTTTGATTCCAAAGGATTGATGTTAGCCTTGGTCTAGTCTTTCCATGGTTTGTTTTAGAGTCTAAGATCTAGAAGAGATTCTTGTTGGTATTGTCAAATAGGGTCAACACTCTGTTTTTGCCTATCACTGGTCCCACATCACACATAATTTTCCATGTGTCAAACTTGTGTCAAGGTTTTCATGCGCTATGAAACTACCTAGGATTTTTCGTAGTGCAAAACCCAGTCTAGGAGTTTTCGTAGCGCAAAACCCAGAATTTGCACTGGCTGCGCTACTAAATCGGGGATTCGTGCAGACTCGTGTCAAATCTCACCTAGCTGTCCAATCTATCAGGATTCGTTAATCTTACATCATCAATTGTCAGTCCATACACCATGCCTATCACATGCACCCACTCATTCTCATCATTAGGTTCGTTACGTGTCTTGGTATGCTCGAGTTTCAAATTTCAAAAAAGGGTCTAAGTGTTTTCAGTTATGATTATGTTTGGGTTCATGCATGAGAAGAAAATTGACAAGCATTTAATCAGAATTTTTTGAGGTTCAAGAAAGGCAGCTTCCCTTTCCATTTCAAGCGAGGCAGTGATCGAGATTAAGATGGTGCAAGCTCTTTCCAATTTGTATTTTACAAGAATTCCATAGAGATGTCTACAGAAAAGAAGGATCATAGGTCAGGAAGATGTCTGAGGAATGAGCCTGAAGGCTTAGATGTTCTCCTGAAGAACAGTGAAGTTGAACAAGCTTTCAAACAGGTTGGCTATTGGATATTTTGTGAAAAACTTCAAGGTGGCCACATGTAAGTCACCAAAGAATTTGCTCTCAATTGATAGGATTAAATTCAAAGGTTGGAGTGCTTGAATTACCAATATCTCCAGAGGTCATATCTGCAGTCATTGAAATTCCAAGGGGACAGGAGAGGTGGTTCAAAAACTTCAAGTTTGATATGAATCCTTGCAAGGAATTCTTAAAGCCAGAGTTCGTTGATTCAGACTTAAACAAGTCAGTGCCGAGGAGCTTTGTCAAAAATTCATATGCTAATTTGCTTACCTACATACATAGATACTTTACCTATGAGGGGAGGTATCATAAGGTGTATTCCTATCACTTTCAACTTTTGCTACATTTCACTGGAAAGATATCTCTGGACTTCCCTTTCTATCTATTTCGTAGCCTAGGCAAAATGTGTGACAAAGTTTGGTTGAAGAAGGAAGCCTGTGAGACCTCATTGTTTCATCATGGCTTAGTCAAATTGATCATTTTGCATGAGCTCCAGAAAATAGATAGGGAGTGGTCCATTTTCTTGTTTATGTCTGGCTTCAAGAATGAAACTGGTCTCAGCCCTCACGCTACGAGGATTTCTTCGCCAGTAGCTAGTCATCGTGAAGAAACAAGATCAAGAAGATTTGTGAAATTGAAAGCCATAAAGTAGGTGAAGGAGCCCACGATACCACTAGTAATTCAAGACACACCCCAACAGTCACAAAAAAGGAAAGCTCAGATCAAAGAAGGTGTAAAAGAGAAATCCACAGGTGAAACGGTCCAAAGAAGAGTAACCAGGAGCCAGCTAGCTAGAGAAAAAGGTAAGACAGTGGTTACTGAGGGGAGTCCAGCTTCAAAAGGAAGTTTGAATTATTTGCTTCAAGCTATTGACATTGAAGAATCTCCTCTGGCCCAAGCAGACTTAATGGAAGCAAGTAAAGGCAAAACCAAAAAAGCCAAAACCTCTAAAAAGCTCAAATTTGATGATCAGGCTTCTGAATTTTTTTTTAAGCCAAGAAGACTCGTGACAAGGCGTTTAAAGGAGATACAAGAGGCACAGCCAAAAGGAAGTGAGACAAGGGAGGTAGCAAAATTGCATGAAGGAATTGTGGTTCCATCAAAAGCATCATCACAACTGCACAAAAATGACAAAGGTAAAGCAGCTATCTCTCAACAAGAGGAATGTAGTTTTGAAGAGTTGAAAAAGAAATTGAAGCTGGCAAATCTTGAAATTTCCAAACTGAGAAAAAACTCAAGGAAACATACAATCAAGGAAGCTTATTTTAACAAAATGGAGGCTCTGTGGGAAGAGAAAACAATTTCAATACCCGAAGTGGTTAGCTGTCATGCTCAATACTTCACCTGGATAGTCCCTACCATAAAAGAAGCAAGATACATCATAAAGGTCAATGCAAAATTGAGAGCTAGAATCCGAATTATGAAGAGGAAAATCGAAGATCTGAAGATACAGTTGAACCAGCCTGAAGGACATCCTCAGCTAATAAAAACTACATAGAAAGTAAGGATAAATCCTAAATTTTGATGTGGACCACCTTTTGAAGATTACTTTGAAGAATGGTATCATTTTATTCAGTTTTGAACAACTTCATGGCATATGCAAGAGCCATTTCAAAGGAATGAAAACTCAACAAAGTTAAATTTTTGCATAAAGCTGTGTTTTTGAAATCACGCAACAGTTTCCTAGCACGCTACGAAATTGCTGTAGGTGATGCCTAATGCACAGCATTTTCATAGCGCGCTATGAAACTACTAGTTGCATATAATGATTTTGTGGGTCAATTTTGAGAGGAAAAAGGAAATATTTTTGAAGATGGGCATCTGAAAATGATTACTTATAGGGTATAAACATTAAGCAAAGGAAAATCAAGGACAGGAAAGACATTCATGAACTCCAAGCATTATGTTATGAAAATGGTCATTATTTCGTAGCTAGAACTATTCATGATGCTTCAGGCGGCATTAAAGGAGTTTTTGTCTTACCACATGTATAAGAGCAAGGTATACAGCATATGGAAAACAAGCTAATCCAATGCATTTCATGTAATTAAGAGGAACAACAGGGATAATAAAATTCGAAGATCCTTTTGGAGACCAAAACCAGAAAAACAGGAACAACTTCCTAATATCCAGGAATAGTCAAAGGATAAGGCATCAAGGGTCAGCAAGGAGTTTAAAGCCACCACAAAAGCCAAACTGAAGAAGGCCACTTGTTAGAGAACGAGTTTGTATTGTAATCAATGCTAATACCAACATAATGAGGAGTTACACTCCTAATTGTTTTAGGTCTCTAGAACTGCCAGTTAATAGTTAGTTATATTAAATAGTTTGTTTTAAGTGTCAATAGGTGTCAAATTAGGAAGAATTCAAATTCCCCTCATGTTGGAGGAAGGAATCCAAGTCATGTAATGAACTCTATATATGGGAGAAAATCTAATGTATCAAGGGTTGGAAATTTTCAGAGAAACTCCCATTTTGTGTTTTTGTGTAAGACTATGTTTTCAGTAATACAGTATTTGGCTTTGCTTCTCAGGAATCAGAAGGAATTCAATGTCCAAAATGTCTTTTGGTTGTCCTCTTTTCATTATTTACAGTGGTATGAATGTATGATTACATAGAAATCACTGACTGTTCTCTAACTTCCTTCATACATTTGTAAACTTTGTTTCCCTTTATGCTTCTGATGTACTCTCCATGTGTTGAATTCTAGATGCCCTGACTTCCATGTAAAGCTAACGTTATTGTCATACTGAAATGTTTTTGACTCCATAATCCCAATGAATATTTTCTAATTGTGTTTCAACCATTTACACTTCTTCATTTGTTTCATAGAGTTAGTCATCTAATTCATTATCAAAATCTTTAATCTAGTGAGAGATCCCTCTCAAGTTGAGGAGGCTAAGGCTCAACCAAAATTTGGTTTGAAACAGTTACTCAAGGTCTACCTGATCAGCAACTTGTCAGGGTTAGGCTTTGTGATAACATATTCAGTCATGGTTTCATGGTCAAAGTGCAATCATGTTTTCATTAGGTCTTAGGGCATGTTTTCATTAGGTCTTAGAGTTTCATTTCCAAGGTCAAAGAAATGATTTAAAGGTGTAAATAAAGGGCAACAAGGGGGTGAGGATGATAAATAATTCAAGAATGATTGCTAGTAAGTCATAGTCACTGTACAATTATCTTTTTAACTAATGTAATTTTCACCTCAAAAAACATGTTTTTGAGGTGAAAACAGAGTATTTTGAGTTAATTTATATTTTTGTGTAATTTCAGTCACTTTATGTAATAAATGATCCTGGCTACACCAAGGCATCTCTCCTTGCTACAAGACAATGAACCATTGCAAAAATCAATTCAAATTGAGCATCATCCACCTTAAAAGGAACAATGAAGAAAAGGCATTAAAACAGAGATTTGAAAAAGGTCAAGAAACATTAGAAAGTGGGTTTTTCTAAAGAAAAAATAAAAACCTACTCCTATATAAGGTGTCACATTTCATTTTCAAACTCATCATTCCCATTTGGGAAAGAAGGAGTCAAAAGGTGAAGAAAATAGGAGAAGTTGAGTGAGTTTTGGGCCAAGGAGAAGTGGCGATGCGCTTAGGGAGGTTGGCATTGTGCATTTAGGGCAGTGGAGGTGGCGTTGCACGTTCAGGTCGAAGCGCTTCACGTACAGGCTGAGCGCTGCGTGCAAGGCATTTCTAGAAGTGTAAAAAACCACTGCGGTGCGCGTTCAGGAGGGTGTTGCGCGCTTGTAGCAGGCATTGTGTGTTGAGCCAGCAAGGGCCAAAAAGCCTCCAGCTACCTAAAAGCATCAAAAATCACCCTTTCTTCCCTCAAGCAAGTAAGTTTCCTCACTGTACTTCATCATTGGTTTGTATTTGAAGTTTTTAAAGGTAATTTACAATGGAAAAAGTGAAACCCTAGATTCTTCCTTAATTATACCCTAGAAATCCCAACCCCCATTATTTCTCCCATCACTTATCACTA